>JAOVVA010000051.1:27998415-28016596 GCA_028565275.1 Leiocassis micropogon | reverse complement strand
CAAGATTCACTCTCATCAGATCAGAAGACCTCGCTGGAGATCCTCCTCGACACAGAGTGGTGTGTGTGTGTGTGTGTCGAATTCTGTTCACGCTTTAATAAAAGAGCCGGTGGTGCTGAGTGAGATGTTTAAAGTTGTAGACTGATCCTGTCCCCGAGCGCCGTCCTGCACCCCCGGTGGTGTCAAACTCCAGCTCGGGTTTGGTTAGTGCACTTTTCCCCAGAGTTAGAGAGAGATGTTTGTTTTTATGTTCTTGCTCCAGGAGGTCGGCGGTGTTGGAGAATCCGACTTTACGATGTGGTGCGACGTCCAGTTAAATACTTTCGTAACAACTTCAGAAAAATAAACAGGGTCTGTTAAAGAGGAGACAGTCTGCAGATGGGAAGATCATGTAAAGACTTCCAGGGCTCAAGACGAGCTGTTAGCACTGAGAGAGGAAAAAAAACACAAACACACACACGCGCACATGCTGAAGTCATAGCTGAAGCATCCAAGTTATAAGCAGATCTTAAATTGTTGGAATCAGTCTCACATTGGAATCAGATTATAGAAGAAAAAAATCCTCTTTCATTGTTTTTAAAGTAGTTGTGTGAGAGTGTGTGTGAGTGTTGAAGTGTGTTGGTGTGCATTTGATGTTGGTATGGTGGTGACTTTACTGCACGTTTCGTTTGTTCCTCACGTACTGCTCATCCACAGAGACGTCCCTCAGACGCTGTCTGTAACACTGTGTGTATCGCCCGCTGTTCCTCCGCGCTGTTCCTCCTCTGGGTTCTCCAGGTGACTCCTCCATGCCGGGGTATAAAGCCCTTACTGAAGAGGAACAAGATTATTCTGTATGTGTTCAGCACCTGTGCTGTGACCTGTGGACCAGGACGTGTCCCATCGTGTCCCCTACAGCTGGCTACGACTCTTCAGTTTAACACGACGTTGGATAAATAGCCGCAGCTCTCTACATCACTGTTCCCCGTCCCACTGTCCCTCCTGGACACCTGAACAGCAGAGCAAGGCTGAGCTTTTAAAGATTAAACATGCTGTTGTGTGACGTCACTGAGATGAGCGTCTTCCTGTTGTCTTTATCGTAGCCGGAGACACTCGTCCCCTCACCAGCCTTGATTTATTCTCTCATTCTCTGAAGTTAAGAAGTTTGTTGTGTTACTGAGAATACACAGAGTCCTTATGGGAAACGTTCTGGTACTTGAGACTCCTTACATAAGTGTTACGGAAAAATGTCTTTTTGGCAAAAACATCTGTATATTAACAATTATACAAACTGAGGACTGCAGGAGATTCAGTCCAGACAGTTTTGTGTGATTCTGTAAGAGACAGACGGACACTTTTCTGAGACTGGTTTCTTGTCCTCCAGTGTACATCAAGTTCTGACTGACGTACAGACTAAACCTTTCTTTTATTTATACAGATATTGAGGTGCTGCTTTAACAGAGAATTTAATCTGGACCTTCTGACCCATCAGAGAATCAGAACTCTGCGTCAGTTACGTGCTCCTAGTCGTGGTAGAGCGTTACTCCGTCTCGTCCACATGCTGCTGGTATTTTAAAGAATAACACGTGTCCCCTGTGCGCTCCTCAGTTACACGCGTATGGAAGGAGAGATGGATTTGGTGGTCTCGTATAACGAGCTTAATTTTACATTTCTAGCCAGACGCAGAGTCCGTAAAATATAAACACTGGTTTAACGACAGGTTGAGAAGCAGAGCCGGCGTGTAGGCGTACTCCTGGGCGCGTAACAGGCCGAAATAATGAAGATGAATAAATCAGGCGGTGACGGGCACTTAGGCCCTCAGACAGGCGTGTTATTACAGCGTTTGGGTAAACGGCACTCGCGGACAGACAGAACACAGGAGCAGAGAACACACGCTATTCTGAGTGTGTGTGTGTGTGTGTGCGCATCTCCAGTGTGCTGCTTTACAGTGGATCAGTTCAGAAACGTTCGTGACTCCAGCTCTCTTCTTCAGTGTCCATGTGCTAATTTCTTGCTAATCTTTTAGGCTAACTTTTAATTAGCCTATGAATAAGCTATAACATGACAGTTTAATGAGGAGATTGTGGGCGGGGCTCATCACAGATCCTGTACAGAGCATTTACTTTGTGTTTCTCATCAGAGATCTTTATGTTAATAAATAATTCATTTTATTTACTTTATCGTAATGAGAGAAGTGAGATTCAGTGTTTTGTATTGCATTGACCTCCATGGTCCCGCCCTCTTTTGTACAGCAAAAGGGGCGTGTCATCTTAAACAACATGCCCTCTCTGCACTAATCACTTCTAAGTCGTTCTGAATCGCCTCTAAACCGTCCGTGTCGTTCTGCTCACGGCTAACGCTTAGCTACAAAGCTAACTAGCTTCTAACACAAGGCTGAATCCCAAATCCCTCTCTAACCCCTGATCAAGGGCACTACATGGAGTGTGGAACAAGGTAGTGTACACCCTACATAGTGAATTAGGTTTCCATTTAACACTATTTGGGATTCGACCCCAGAACCCGGAAATTTGCTATTAATCAGACAGTGTAAAGAAATGTCAGTGTTGGTTAACATTCCCTTCACATCATTTTATAAATTAATCACATCGTATTCCACGGCATGTTCTTACAGCCTCGGAGGTAATCACGTTAATCACAATAACAAATCAAACTTCTGCACAGAAATCAAACTTCTCCACATGTCAACATTTTACTCATGCATTATTTTAGATGAAAGAAAACACACAAAGTCACAAAAATGAGATGAGATAAATCACTTTTATGCTTCAACATGTTTTTCATTAAGAAACTCACTAAGATAAATATCTGCTGTTGGAGACTTGTGATGTTCAAATCTTCCGCAAAAATCACACCTGGAAAGGAGTAGAATGGTTTATCTGGAAGCCGTGACAAAAAACAAAGCATTTTATTTGGTCTAATACCGAACTTTACTGCCTCGAGTTCCCCAGACACGACTGGAGCGTTGGTTCGACTCGTGTCCAGGACGCATTTGAGTAAAAAACAGGATTGTTACACGGACTGCGGTAGATCCTCGTTAGATCCCGTGGCATCATGACGTACCAGGAGATTGTAAATGACCATCTGACTGCCTCTGCCGAGACGTTACAGCTGGGTCGTGGATGAACCGGACAGTGTTCAGAGTTCATCACGTGAACCTGGACATGTTTGTCTTTCTTGGGATCTGTGACTGATTTAAACGTAATTCTAGTCCAAACTCTCGAGAGTTCATGACGCAGCCTTCTCCCTAACCCAGGACACGTGACTGTAATGACTGCGGTGATTAGATTACAGCAGACCATCACGGAAACACACAAGGCAAGTTGTTTTAATCAAAACCCATGTTTAATTAATTAATTGTGTCAGAAGAAGTGGTGTCTCCTCTAATAATCACTCATCACTGTGAGATGGAGACAGAGCTTCATGTGAACGTGCAGAAACTCGCTGGAGGTAACAATGACGTAGTGAAGGGTTAAGGTGGAAGAAAAAGAAAGGCAGATCAAAACCTGCACCGCTCGTCTCTGCTCGAGGCTCTGATGCCAAACTGGGGTTACAGTTGATGGGATTGACAGATAATTACAATCCCATCATGGTTTTACTGCCGATGCTCCAGGAGACACCACGCCTATCACCGAGGTACTTTACACTAAAAATTTTTATTTATTGTTATTAAACCACTGGTTTGGAGATGGTCATGTAACTCACGGGACAAACATCTCCTGAAGTCCATCATCTCTGCTCCGTTGTGAACTTGTGAGCCGTTCACGGATACTCTCCGCTCGGTTAGACCCAAATAACAGAACTTGCCTCACTTAGTGTTCTTATTAAACCATCTGCCATTTTATGAAACACCTGAAGAGCTCCATCACCTGGAGGTCAGTTAAATCTGTAACACATCACCAAAGGTCAAATCTAATTATCTGATCCGTGTTTCTCTGAGGTTTTAGCCAACTGTTTCTGTAGAATGCTATTCACTCCTCATTTGATTACCTAGCATGACCACTCCTTCAGCAGCTCACAAAAGCAAATCCTTTTTTGATGATTTTAATCAAACTTTTAGCTCAGGCACTATGAGCCAGGTCTGGTTTTTGTTACATTACTAACTATACATTTATTTCCAAACATTTCCTGCAGTCTAACCTCACCTCGGGTGATGCGCTTACACTTTACAAATTAGCTAGCTAACTGTGAATGCTTAACTTTAAGTGAAACTAGCTAACAAACACTTAGCTAGGGACACAACACCAGTCGTGGTGAGGGAGAGCAGTACAGAAGGACGCTGAGCACGTACGGAAGGACAGAAGCAGAAGAAAAATGTGAAAGAGTTTAGATAAACCCTGCTGCTGAAGGACAACAAAAGGAAGCTTGAAGCCACCAAAGAGGAGCATCAGGGACCAAGCAAGGACATCATGTCCTGACCCCACTCCCAGGTCAACACCGACCAGGTCAAAGGGCCGTGATGGTCATGATCCTGGGAAGTTCTCCATCCTGGACTGGAGGACGAGCTCCTGGCTGGCAGCCTCATCCCAACACAGCTGGAATCTCAGCTCCTAATGCCAGGCTTTCTTTAGTGTTGGAGCTTTTGATGGGAACAAAGCTGACTTCATTAGAGTTCTCTGGATGCTCAGCGTTATCTCCTGGTTGTAGCAGCTTCTCTCTGCATGCTGCCCTGGCAACTTAAAGATCCTGAACTGAAGAGGACCTCCTGGAAGAACCGAAGAACCGTTCTATCCATAAAGAACATCAAGAGGAGGCAGTGACCGTGTTCGATCAGTGATTTCAAATGCATTTAAAATTGTTTATGTGCCCAGGGGATAAACTTTATGGACATCGAAAAGATCATCAACTCCAGCTGTTGAAAGAGGTGCAGACTTTCTTCACTCAACACGTCCAAGAAACAAAGAAGAGGACAGTGGTTTAATCCCATGAGACTGGAGCCTGCAGTGAAGTTCCTCATCAGCACTGCTATGTATCTGACACGACTGTGTAGTTGAGCTACACTTCTCTCCAGAACAGGGTTTCATGGCCGTCTCGTCAGTCTGACCTGAGGGACTGAAAGGAAGAGGGCTGGCACCATGCCACTCCCTCATGCCATGACTGTGCTAAACATTAATAATGTGGATTGAAAAGCGAACCCTGCAGAGCTTGTCAGTCTGAAATCCTGTGATTGCTGTCCGAGTTTTAAAAAAAATTGTTTGAAATCTGAAGGCAGAATTTAACAAGCTGCAGTGTGGTGCCCCGGGCCAGTGGGGGCCTCCAAGAGCTGACAAACTTAGTTATTATTTTTAAGGTAATGATGATGAATGCTGGTTGGAGAGGCTCTCTGCAAATGTTTACCTAGGGACCCAACAGACACTTGAAGAGCACCCCCACCCCCCCCACAGCAAGATCCAATGCTGAGTGAAGACCAACACAACTGACATGACATTCTACAGGGATGGAGTGGTTCTTCAGGCCGTTTACAAGCTGCTCCAACCTGGAAATGATCCTGTGCTTCCCTGCTGGTTGAGTTCTGAACCTTCAGGAAGCTCTACAGCTTTATTGATGCAGCTTGTTAAGAATCATCATGGAAACCACCTGCACTAGCTGAGGATGTGGAGGCTTTGTCTTCATAGCAAACCAAAGACTGTGTGACTAGGTTCGTTGGCTTATTGTTTGCTTTCCGTCTCATGGAATAGTGGAAATGAAAGTCTTCCCCAGTCTTTAATCAAAATAACGAGCTACACCTAAGCCCTGCGCGTGTCCTCTGCATTACCCAGAATGGAGATAGCTTTATGACATATTTTACACGTTAAAAAAGGGAGGAGGAGTTCATGTTTAAGTGTTTAGTCTCATCCTGGATCTTCGTTAGCAACACGCAGTACATCAGGTGTGTGTCGTGAAGCGTGGTGGTGGTAGCACACCCGATAGGCTAAGAGATATCCTCGCTAAGTCATGATATTTCAGTTGAGACCCACAAAACATCCGGACGTGATTCATTTACAACAAAATAAACTGATTTATTACACAAATGCAACTTCAATCAGAGCCATAATAATAATAATATAGATATTAAAATCGAATAAAAAAAGCAGTTCCACAGAATAATCAGCTGTCCGAATATAATCTTTTATTGATAGTTTTTAACATGATGATGTGTATGTACAGTAATAAGTTAATAATATATACACTGATATTTGGTAAGAAGCGTTTGCCCTCCATTGCCTTAACGCTGTGATGAGGTAAGGTGAGCGTCTGTACACAGCGCGGTGGAGCAGCGGTCTGTGTTCTCCGCTCGGTCACACAGCTCACACTATGAAGGAAACACACGGGCAGATATTAAAGGCTCAGAGAGCTGTGATGTCATGTCCGTGCGGCTCGGCTGCCTATCGCTGGAAACCATCAACAGCACGCCATAAACCTGGAGCCGGAGTGCTTCGGAACGTTCCGGCTCTTATTAGCTTTTCTTTGATTCTTTCAGTCCGCTGCATCGCTCCGGTTAGCTGATGGCTGATTTTTGTTAACGAGATGCCGGAAATCACAGGCACTTTATCACGAAAAGTCATAAATTCACTGATTTTAGCAAATTAAGACATGAACCAGGGAATTAGCCATGGTTACAGAACCACACACACACACACACACACAATTTCAACATTGGGTCCACAAAAATCTGAAGTCATTAAGAAATGTCTACTGTATATAACTCTATATACAGTACTGAGCAAAAGTCTTGATCCCCCTCATTTCCTCATATGTTGCTTCCAAAGCTCCAGACTTTCTTCTAGTTTAATGGAGTCTTGAGGAATAATTCTCCAGGTTTCCTGAAGGACGTTTTTGTCTCCATTCATGTTCAGTCCAGTCCCTGTACCTGAGCAGTATCAGAGGAATGTTTTTGTTTGTTAAGCCACACAGTGACCTATGAATCATTCAAACATAAAAACATCTAACTTAAAGAATGGTGAGTGGTTGGAACAGACGAGAGAGGAAATGAGGTTGCTGCTACGGTTGGTACATAAACAAATGTTTTTAATTGCAGCCTGTTGCAGCACTATTGCCTCGTACCTCCAAGGTCCAGGTTTGTTTCCCGCCTCGGGTCTGTGTGTGTGGAGTTTGCATGTTCTCCTTGTGCTTGGTGGGTTTCCTCCGATTACTCCGGTTTCCTCCCACAGTCCAAAGACATGCAGATTAGGCTAATTGGTGTTCCCAAATTTCCCATAATGTGTGTGTGTGTGTGTGTGTGTATGCTTGCCCTGTGCCCCATGTCCCCTGAGAGAGGCTCCAGGCCTCCCGCGACCCTGTACAGGGTAATCGCTATAGAGAATGAGTGAGTGAGTAACATGAAGTAATGAGGGGAAGTGGGGGGCGGGGCGCTTTTGCACACTACTGTGTATATACACACATCCTTCAAAATACTTAGGGTCCATCCTGAAGCCCTGCTGTGTTTGGAAGCCATCACAGGCAGGACTGTCCTCCTTAGAGCCTTATTTTGGACAAGGGTAAATGGATATTGCATTTTAAATACTATTAATATTATTATTAAAACCTAATTTACATTAAGTTTAAACGCTGAACACATATGTATGTTTTATATGTAACTGCTCTGAACCATAATTGTTAATATCATCAATTTACAAACCTATCAGTATATTAACTGGTTAATTCTGGAAAACATCACAAGAAACATGACGTTTCAGACGAAATCCTTCATTATAGGATAAAAAAGATTCCTAAAAAACTTTGCATAAAATTTTGTCCAAGTCACTTAATTCAGGACAAAAATATCGACACTGTTTGGCGAAGAAGAGGTCCTTAAGTCTGCGTGTCCAGCACAATGTTTAGGACCGTTCAAAGAAAAAAAAACTGTGATAAGAACACGCACATAAAAAAAATATGGCCAGAAGGGGCGCTGATCGTACTGAAGGTCTGAGAATATCAATACAAAAGCTTGGAGTGGATTTTCTTCTTTGTTGCTTTGCTTGTTTCAAACGCTAGCGCAACGTGAAGTAATTGTCAGATGCTGAACAGAAGGGGGCGCTCCGAGAATATCAAGGCATAGTGCTTCGACCACATCCAGCCTCTCGATTTGGACGAGTCGAGCGAGCAGGTCCGGGATGCTGTATCCGGCCGTGCTGATACGGTCGAACAGCTGCAGGCCGTCCGTCATCCCTCCAATCTCGTCCCGTTTTAATCCGAAACTCTCAGCCAGGTGACGCCAGGTCCTGACCAACGCCTTCTCCGCGCTGTAGGTGGCGCTCAGCATGCGGCTCGTCCGCTCCAGGCAGTCAAAAGGCAACTCGACCGGACTCATGCCTTGAAGATGAGAAACACATAAAAGGGTTCAAATCAGCTCACAGAACAATTTGAACTGTTACCCGTTAGTTAGTTACCCCATGTTGAACAGGTCAGGGTGTCAGGTGCCTGAGGAGGGATGTTTATATACGGAAAGGTGGATCGAGGATTCATAATATTGTTCTCTTCGAGATATCAGACCTGATGAGGGAACTGTTTTGATAAATGAGAGATCTAAAGAGTATTTAGAGCATAAACTCAGACCACAGGTGTCGCTCCTGTCAGCTAAGAACAGGAAACTGGGGTTACAGGTCACATGGGCCAAAATCACAATACATGATTGGAAAAACACCGCCTGGTCTGATGAGTCTCGATTTCTGCCCCGAGTGTAAGGGGTTATTGTGTGTATGATTTAGGACATATAGTCTCAGGGAAGTACATTTTACTTCCAGGTTGTAACAAGAAAAATGAGGAAGAGTTCAAGGGGTGTACAAACATATTCAAGGCAGTGTGTATGAACTTTAGAGTCACTAAAATGTGCGTGTGATTACAATCCCAAATCTTTTATCTTTATTTGTGATTAATTAAGTCCAGGTCTGTGGGCGGGGCCTGATCTGAACCGCTCGTCCTGATTTCCACTTCATAAAGTTCCCCAGCCTTAAACTGTTCCCTTGCCCCAGTCACGGCCAATGTGAAAACCGAGCCTGACTTGTGTTTGCTGGAACGCATTACCCCGCACCCCTGTAAGGTCAGCGCGGGTCCTGCGACGTGCCAGGCGCTGCAGGTGGCATTCATTTCGCTGTCAAAACATCAGGATTTAAAGAAAGCATGCACGAGCTGATCCCTGCAGAAAGGCCTGGTACGAAACGTCCTGCTCTGTTTGCTCAGATTTAATGCGTTCAAGACACAAGATGCATGACAGATGTCCTCGAGTTCACTTTCTCCACACGCACTTACTCAGAGCTCTCTCCAAAAAAAAACAACTTTTATTGCATTCCTAAAACTCGAAACTAATTATTCCTGATCCTCTCAGAGAGATCGAGTCATACTTAGGGTTAGGGTTAGGGTCCGCGCTTCAGCACGCAACTTAATGCGAGTTTCTCTTATTTATGTTTGAAAAGGAAAGACGCCTGTATAAAAATGACTGGAATACCATCAGAACACCAAACACTGACTGTGGGTTCAGTCCTGAGAGTCAGTACGTCAGGATTCAGACCTCACTACAGACTACAGCAGTAGTAAGTCCGGCGCCACCCTCTGGCAGGCTGACATGACCTATGGGCCGATACTGGGTGCTGACCCTGGCATGGTTCTATTCATTATTTAACTCAAAACAGTGAAATATAAGCCTGATTAATACAGTTACAGTACGTCCTCCACAAACATTTCATGCCCTGGATTCAGTGTCTCGTAGCTTCACTAATTTCGCTGTCCGTATTTTTGTCCGTTTCAGTTTAAAGGTGTGTGTGTGTGTGTGTCAGAACACTAGTGAAAGAGCTTGACCTCGTCCATTTGTTTAATGTAGTTGTGACTTGGTGTAATGTTCAGTATTCTGCTGTTTTGTTGTGTTGAATTGAACCTCTGGAGAGAAGACGACTCACCCTCGGCCACACCACACGCTCTGGCGTACAGCTCCAGGATCTTTTTCCTTCGGCTGTGAATCTGCAGCAAAAAGGACGGATTAGTGTGTGTGTGTGTGTGTGTGTTCAGATAAATAACTGATCTTTGATAGTAAAATATTCTCATCGTTAGTAATCACTCTACTATTTTTTCTACACATTTTTTTCCTTTTTTAAAACATAATTTTACAGTATAACATTTATCATATTTATTTCATTTTATTTTTAGCAACACAATGTTGCATTCTGTTTTTTAAATGAATATTTTTTTTCACTTTTCACTTAGTTTTACGGTAGTTAAGTTTTTGTTTTTATTTTTACTGTGTAATTAATTCTACATTTTACTAATTCGTATCTAATTTTATCAAATTTTTATATTTTAACCACATTCACCACATTGTCATTTTTACTTTAATGTTCATACTCGTATATAATTTCACAACATTTTACACTAAATTATAATTTGTTATTGCACTGTTATATATTTATTTTTAATTACATTTTTATTTAATTTGTATTTATAACCTATATTTACTGCATCGTACAACATTGTCATTTTTATTTAATTTACATTTTTATATAAATAAATTCACAGTTTCCTTAGTTAACTTTATTATTTATAAATGTGTATTTACTGTACAGTATATTTTGTCTTCTCCACACTTTCAGTTTGAATTTATTTTAAATTTTCATATTTTTATTTTATTTAATATAAATAATATAAATTTATATAAATATAATAATTTTTGCACAAATTTTATTTAATTCTATTTAATGTAATATAATTTATTTAATTATTTATTTGTATACTTGGATCATCTCAAAATTGTTTAATGTCTCTTTCTGTTTTAACTCCTCCCCTCATGTCTGGATTAGATCAGGTTTGTGAATTAGCTCTCTCTGTAACTAGTCCAGGATTAGCGTGTTACGCTCATGTCTTTAGCTGATGTTCCTGGAATCCGAATGCACTCGCGTCTCACCCCCACGGTCCTGCTGCTGCTGGTGTTGTTGTTGTTGACAGTGTTGTTGTTGACGGTGTTTCCCGAGCAGGTCTTGTCGCGAGTCAGATGAACGAGAGACAACAGGCAGAGGTCGGTGGCTCCCTGTTTTTCCTGTGCCGCTTCCTCGTCGCTGTCGAGGCTGCGGCTCAGCAGCTGCTCGTTCTCAGACGACGCGTCGTTTTCACTGAAAAGAAACGCGCGTGTTCAGCAGCCGTGGTATTAGCATCTATTATAGCCTCACTGCTCTAATATCGATCATAAAATAAATTCAAAACTAAACAGACTCTGCCCATGCTAGCTGGCAGCATTAGCAGAACGTTTCCTGCAAGCGCACACACACACACACACACACGGAAATCGCTACACAACATAGCAGGAAACACTTAGACATGTTAAAATGTAGCATCATGAGCTAAAGCTAAAACTTCACTGTACAGTAACTGTACAGTAAGACTGTGTCCGTGTGTAAGTCGAAACCCTGCTGGTTAAACGCGTGTGTTTATTATTATTTAGCTCAATGTTTGTATCAATGTATTTGATCTCCAAGCAGTGAACCGTAGTTAAGCAAACTCCACAAACTCTGGAATCATGCTCACCTTCATCCCGGGCCAGAAAAATAAAAGCTCGTTGTTGACAAAGGCGAGTTAGAGTCGCTCACAGAACGTCATTGTTCTTCAGAAACACGATATCCGCGCCAGGGTTTGGCAGCCGCTAGCATTAGCGAATTAGCTGGCATGCGCCACTTAGCCGCCTACACGGCCGCCTGCGTGGTGTGAGGCAGAGAAAACACACGATTCTCAGCGTGCTCCACCGTGAGTACACGATCACCGGAGGCTACGCGGGTTTATTAAATCCCTTCATTAGATCTGATTGTTAAAACTAACTTTAGGCTAAACTCTCACAGGCTTTAACGCGTGACGGTGTGAGACTGAGGTGGAGCTGATGAGTGTAATTACCGCCGTCTGACTCAACAGCCTGTCACTCTGCGCCAGACGTCTCTGGGGGGTATGGGTGTGTGTGTGTGTGTGTGTGAGTGGGGGGGCTTTTGCAGCGAAACGCTCACCTCATTTATCCATGAAAGCTGTGTTTCAATTGTTTGTGCAAAACCAACTTCTCCCTCGCCCCGAGGTGCTTTTTTATCAAACTACTGTTATCTCAAACCGCAGGAGCGTTCCAGTCCAAAAAAACAAAAGGGAAGAAGAAGAAGAAGACAAGGTAGCTGAAGTGAGCTCAGCTTGTTCCTCGCTCCTGAACACGCTGAAAGCGCTAGCAGCTAAACCCTCGCTGCTGGAACTTGTCCTGTGGTGATTTAATTAGCGGCAAAAAAAAGAACCTGCTATGAAGAAAGTTCCTTGTTTCAGGTTCATGCAGAGTGCAACTTCCCCGGCGTCGCTCGCGCGCCCACTCGCCACGCAGCTTTCTCCACAAAGACGTGTGTGTGTGTGTGTGTGTGTGTGTGTGTGTGTGTGTGTGTTCTTTTTTAATCCTTACCTTTTCACTGGTTTTGTTGGAGGAGGCTTGAACTCATCCTTTTCTGTAAAAATTACAGCACTTTCTAAAAAAAAGCCAAAAAAACACATTAACAACTTTCTATTAACGCGTGAACAAACAAGTCAGGATTAGTTTGGGATTAGCTCAGGATTAAATAGATTTTGTTTTTTTTCTCTCAAATGAACAAACTTGGGAAAGGAAAGCAGCATTATTTGACAGTTATGAGACGTGTTCATAAGCTAGTGTGGGCATTAGCACTGTTAGCATGAACGCTTCACATTATTTAAAAATGTTTGTCAGTTGATGGTCTTTTTCTTCGTCGAATTAGTTTGAAGTCTAGCCAGCTAATGTAGCAGTTGGCCGAATCGATACAATGCGTACCATGTATTTTGCTAGCATTTCAATGCAAAAGCTAACTTGGAAATTAAAATATACGTAAACAACATAAGATTAGCCAAACAAAACTATTAGCCAGTGACACGCCCGGCCTCTCCATCGCTCAACCGCAGCTAACAGCAGATGCTTTCTGACCTCTCGTCTTTAAGTGACAGCTGAAATCTGTAATCGCGGCAAGGAGAAGAGGAGCACGATAATTGAGGCGGGACAGAAAAGAGGGTGATTATGCTTCTGCTAAGTCGGAGAATTTATGGCCCGGAGCGAGGAATGAACGCCAAACATTCCAGCACACACTTCCGTGAGCGAGCGAGGAAGTGGAGGTGTCTCGGGTGAGGTGTAGGGTAATTTTATTTTAATTGATGATTTGTTTTTACGTTCCCGTCCCCACCTTGAGCTTCTTTCTTCTCTTCCTGCTTATTCGCCGGAGCCTCAACGGTTTTTACCATCTGGCCTGAACAGCATGCTGGGAAAAAACAAACAAACAAGACAATAAGACAGTTTTATTATAACTACCTCAGGTCATTATTATTCATTTACTGGTACAATGACTTTTTTTCTCAAAAAGTTAAAGCTGTTTATACACACATACACACACACACACACACACACACATAAAAAGCTAAAACGCTGTCTCCTTCCTCCAGCTGCTGTTTTTGTTTAATTTGAGTTTTTTATTAGAGTGATATGGAAACTAAAAGCAAATATCTTTGTGTGTGTGTGTGTGTGTGTGTGTGTGTGTGTGTGTGTGTTAAGTTGCAAGACCACCATCTAACACTCATCTGATTTCATTTATGCCTTATTTCCGAGACTCTGGTCCCCGAGCTCAATTACACTGGATGAACGCGCGTCATGTCCTCATGCTAACGCCGCACAGAGCTCTGTTTCTGTCCTGTTCTCCGTACAGGTGTTTCACTGACTCTCACACACGTCCTCTGGTTTAAAAAGGAGCGGGTTAGTCACTCCTTTAGCTGTGTATCGTGTTTAGCTTAAACACTGTCAGATTGCACAGGATAATAGTTTTGCGCTACGTGCTGAGTTCTGCGCTCTGATTGGTCATTGACCAATTGATTTGACCACCATTGATTGGTGTTGATTAGCTCTCTATAGCGCAGGTTTATATTAATGCGCTCGCTCAGATACATTACAGTTTTTATAACAACGTCTCATTAACAGGAAGTGTGTGAAAGTTAATGTGGTCAAGA
Source organism: Leiocassis micropogon (assembly GCA_028565275.1). NCBI lineage: Eukaryota > Metazoa > Chordata > Actinopteri > Siluriformes > Bagridae > Leiocassis > Leiocassis micropogon. The sequence goes on along the minus strand of JAOVVA010000051.1, from coordinate 28,002,619 downwards.
GGACATTATGGACTACCTGTATGACTTTTTGTTAGTTCATAAATTAAAAGCTGTAATGCCCGGCCACTCAACACTTCCGGACACGCTGCTGTTGGAAAACAATTAACTTCGCCTTGTGACATGTTGCATCACACCACCTCGTTGTTGATTAGTTTCGTGTTATGGTCCTTCCTGTACCCAGCAGTAGGTAAGAAATTGGCCAACTTCAACCAGTATACAAGTCTCTAATAGTTTCCATCAAATTCCTGATAGATCATTAGCATCTGGATCAAATGAAGAACAAGGAACAAGCTGGTAAACAACCGCCACCCTTGTTAGGAACCCAGAGAAATCTTGGATGGGTTTAAACAGGTTTTATTGGGTCACTTGCTAACAAACATTTCGCAAGCTAACCCATTTGTGTACAGTGTGGAGTAAACCTGATGTACAATACACTTCTCGCTAAACACCACGTAAATGCAACTATACACATTTTTCCACGTAGCTACGATGTTCAAGAAGCCGTCCGTTCTCTCACCTTGGCCACTCGGCTTAGCTTTCAGGATGTAAAACATGATAATCATCACTATAGCGATAGACATGATAAAGATGGTTGACATGGCAATGATGAGGGCTGTTGCTAGGTGACCCTGCCCTGTTGGATCTGTAATGCAAAAAAAGAGATCAATCATTAAACATACCTCACATTTGGTTGAACATCTCGTATCAGGTTTCCCCTTTAGAACATGTTTTTGGTCGCCATCTGCAAGCGTCTAGCAGAAGTCGGGTATTTACCCACTCTTCTCACCAGGTTTGATCTTTGTTCAATTTAATTAAGCTCAAGCCAATAAGATTGAACCTCCAAAAGCTTAAATTTAGCCTGCCGTTTCACACAGTTTGTCCCTTTGTGTAGCTGAAAATTTGAGGTAATTCTATAGAATTGTGAGGTGGTGCTCATATACAGCAGATCTTCATGAACAGTCATTGGAAAGCACAATCACCAACCCATGGAGTCCTGAACTCCTCCCAGACCTGAATCAGGGCATCAGTGAGCTCATGGACAGTCTGTGATGATACTCAGTGGCATCAGAACCACTGAGACAACGCCCCATTGGTGCTCAGGTGTATTTAGGTCAGGGAACACGAGGGCCAGTCGGTGACATCAAAGCCTTCGTCATCTAGGAACTGCCTATACACTCTGACCACAGGAGGCCGGGCACTGTGCCCTGTACCCGTAAGAACCCTGTGCCCACTGCACCAGTATAAGGTCTGACAATCGCTCTGAGTATTTCATCCTGGTACCTCACACCAGTCACAGTACCACTGGTCATGACATGGAGCTCTGTGCGGCTGTCCACGGATATGCCACCAGACCACACATGCTCTCGTTATATAATTTCTGTTATCTGTCATCACCCAAATGAGGATGGGTTCCCTGTTGAGGCTGGTTCCTCTTAAGGTTTCTTCTTATTGCCATCTCAGGTAGGTTTTTATCAGGGACAATCTCACAATCTCATTATTATCTAAACACATTTTTTTTTCTCACTCATGCACAATTCCATAAATTTTCTTTTCATTTTGTGAAGCTGCTTTGAGACAATGACCATTGTTAAAAGCGCTATATAAATAAAATTTTATTGAATTGAACCACCACCAACCGGTCATGCTTGATGATGCTACAGGCAGAATAATGTTCAACCACAGTTTCTCCAGACTCCTTCATGCCTGTTACATGTGCTCATTGTGAAGAGAAGCTGTGAAGAGAACAGAGTGCCAATGGTTGACCTGCCAGTTCTGGTGTTCTCTGGAACTGCAGGGTGCATTCAAGCCGCATGGTGCTGGACTGTGAGGTAGCACAGGTCCTACTTTAGGACATCCGTCCCTCATGGTGTCTATTTCTGACAGTTTGGTCTGAAACATGCACGCCAGTCCCATGCTGTAGGTCATTTTGAAGGGCTCTCACAGTGCTCTTCCTGTTCCTCCTTGCACAGAGGAGCAGATACCAGTCCCGCCACTGATTGGGTTGGTGCCCTTCTCCAGCGCTGTCCAGCTCTCCTGATGTACTACTGTTACACTGGCCCTGTCCTGGTCTCTTGGTATCTCCTCCTTGGTCCTCAGACAGTACTCGAAGTCACAGCCAACCTTCTTGCACGTACGATTGTGCCATCTTGCACCCACCACATGCAAAACCATATGCTTTTTGGGGTTTGTCTTACTTTTATCTCTCTATTGCACTTCTTGTTACTTTCATTTGCACCAAAGCAGGTGGAGCTGATACATACTGATCTCTTAATGCTTCCTAAAGAGACAGACTGATGTCCCTGCACTGACCTGGTGTTCTGATGTTTGTGTTCTCTTCATTTTTTTTTGAGCAGTTTATATAAAGACAATCTGGTACCTGTTTTACATGTACAGAAAAATGTTCCGTACCCTTTTCTGCATGGGGGAACGTAGTGGTGCTGGTGGATGATGTTCCCGATCCACGGTGCGATGTAACTGGTGTCGTTCGCATACCTGCAAAAATATATATCACCCTTAAAACTCAACATCTCTTAAACAGCTCTGTGCAACTTTGTAGGAAATTTCCTGGCTTTACGCTTTGATATAAAAGAGGATTGCTGCTGGAGACCTCGACAAGCCGAGCCTTGCTTTCACGCGCGTCGCTCAGCGGCTGGGTTTAGCTCAGAGCTCCGACTGACACAGAGTGATGTGTGCAGCAAAACCTTTAAAAGGCTAATTGCTAAGTGTAGCCTGATTGCTGTTTTGGCAGAAGATTAAAAAGCAGCTTGTGTTGGAGGGATTTGAAATGCTTTGGGACTCTCGCAGTGGAGTAATTTCCCTCGTCTCTCACTCGTAGCTGTTAGCACTAGCATTTATTTCTAATAACAGCAACCCTGAGGTTAAGGCTAAGGATGAGTTATTATTAACAATGCTAAGCTTGAGTTCTTGTATCAATGCTAACGCTAATTTGTATCACACACCCTGTAATGCTGAGGGGGATGAGCAGGAAGCTAATCTCTTATTATTTTTATTATTATTATTATTATTATTATGTTTGAGAAGTTATCAGTGAAGTTTAAAGTTTATTATTCCGGATGTTCGTAACACTTTATAAACACAGTGCACCGTCTCTCTGCGTGCAGAAACAAGTTAATAATGTTTTTTTAAAGGCCCTCCGGACGTTTTCATTTCATTTTAATTATCATATGCTAGCTCTGCTCCGCGCGACTGTAATTTGCAGATTAGCTTGGCAAGCGCCGGCTCGTCCTCGCCTCCGTGTTTTCGTCTGCAGTGTTTTAACCATTAAAGGACTTGTAGGCTCGATGTGAGGTCTTTAATTAAAATATTTTTAAAAAACGCTCTAATTCTGACTTCGAAACAAACACGTGTGACGATACATCCGTTCGGTTTTATACCGCGATGAACGGACGAGGAGCGATCTGTGTGCTGAGTGAAACGTTTGAGAGGTGCGGTTTCGTTCCAGCTCACACTCTTTGGTGTTCCTCGGAGCGTTCTGGCAGGAGTGACACACCATGCCGTAGATGTTCCTGGGACGGTTCTCCAGGATGTAGTACCTGTGTGAGGAGCAGACACACGTCAGACACACACACACACACACACACACACACACACACACTGTTACACACTGTTAGACTTCCTGCACAGGTGAGGTGAAGTTGCACGTCTGTGAAAATCTCACGCAGAAATAACTCGTAATGAATTAATTTACAAAATTATGTTTAGATGACATTACTCATTCACACACACACACACTAAAACACACCTCTTTGTATATTTATATATTACACTGAGTGAGATCAGATGTTTGACTTTAGCAGGTTACAGTAATGTGTGTGTGTGTGTGTGTACACACCCGGGTAAACAGGGTCCACACTCTGCGTCGCTGTCCCTGGTGCCGGGTGTGAGCACCGTGGCTCTGTACAGCGCATTACAGTCTTTATGGCGACGACAGATCTCGTATTTGCCCCGGGAGAACTTCCCCGGGGGGCAGGACACACAGTCATAGTCCTCATCCTTAACACCGTAACCGCAGTTCTGCACACACACACACACATACACACATACATACACACCCGTGTATTATACTGTATAGATACTGTACTAGTAGAACACAAAGACCTGAGGCTGAACTTTTACAAACCGGATTCCAAAAAAGTTGGGACACTATACAAATCGTGAATAAAAACTGAATGCAATGATGTGG
>JAOVVA010000051.1:27920203-27931451 GCA_028565275.1 Leiocassis micropogon | reverse complement strand
AATTTGACCATTAATTTTGTGACATTATAGGGGAAGCTGAGCTTCCCTTGCAGTCTTAAAGAAATCGCCACTGATCTAAACATACTGTACCAGTTCACCATAATACTCTACGTCCATAAGTCCCCCAGAATTCAGGGTAATTAATGATCCCTGAACATTAATTTAGTTTGATGGTGCTGTAATTTTCGAGCGGTTTGTTTTAAGGTGTGTGTGTGTGGTCATTATACAGTACCAGAGAGCAAAGTGCTTCTCTCTAATAATTTTTCTTTTTACTGGAGCTACATTATCTAAGGTATAATGAAATCTTGACCTCATAGTTGATACCACTTTTGTTAGGTTATAACCCTTCAGAACGTCCTACAACAGCTGCTGTTCTGGAGACAGTCCAGTCGTCTAGACATCACAGTCTGGCCCTTGTCAAGGTCTCTCTGATCCTTACATTTTCCCATTTTTCTTGCTTTCAACACATCAACTTTGAGAACCGACTGTTCACTTGCTGCCTAATTAATCACACCCACAGACAGGTGGCGCTGTAATGAGATGATCACTGTTCCTCTCTTCACCTGACGTCTCACTTTCTGGTGTCTTATCGTATTTAATCTCTGTGTGTCAAGCGCCAACAGTGTTTAGAGTGTATGTGCAGTATATAGAATATATCTGCTGTTTATTCATGCATTAAATATATATTTTTTGTCTTAATCATCTTTTTGTAGGCTTTCAAACATTTCTTTTAAACTTGCTTTGTTAATTTTCATATAAAATTAGAAGCATCTTCATGGATACTGCAAGCTATTGCAACTCAGAATAACCCCTCCACCCCCCCGCCCCAACACACATACACACACACACACACACACACACACACACACACACACACACTCCTTTTTTGGTAAATAAATATCTCAGCCAGTGTGCTCTTCGCCATCTAGTGGACATTATAGGCATTGCACAACGTCTCAGTTTAAAATTTGCACATCGAAATTTAAGAATATAACTTTGATTTAAAAAAATAAATTCTAAAAGTTTATACTGTTATTGTATTGTATTGTTAGATACTATAATTTATATTAATGCACTGCTAATTGCATAAATACATATTTTAAAGAATAACTACATGTATAGAGTTGGGTTGATTTTTGGACTTTTGAGGTGTAAGAACACACTCAGGGTGAGGTTTAGGTTCATTCCATGGTTTCATTTAGATAGAGTTCACATTTAACAACACAAAACAGACAATCTATAGGTTGTAGGACAGAAGAAAAGAGAAAAGGGGGAAACACTAAATAAAGAAACAGAACAACATCTAAACCCAAACTAGACTGTATTACTTCCGGTTTATATGACGTACCCGGAAGTGACCTGCTACAGGAAGGATGTGTGTACAGTCTCCGCTCGGTGTTGCTGTGTGGAGTTGGAGAGAGAATTAATGAAGTGAGGAGAAGATCATCCGCTCGGTTCTCCTGCAGGTCATCAGGTCGGTGTGAAGTGAACAAGACCAGCCTCAGGCGGTGGGGAGATATTAGGGTAGTTATTCCAGGGACGGAGAAACTCGCGCTGCCGGCTAACGGGGCTAAATGCTAACTAACCTAGCGGTGTGTGTGTGTGTGTGTGTGTGTGTGTGTGTGTGTGTGTCTGTTCTATAAAGCTCAGTTATTTATGAATAAATAGTGTGTTTAAATGTGAACATTGTGCTGTCAGTCTGACTGGAGCTGTGGGTTAATCAAACACACCGTCAAGCTGCAGATATTAATTACACACACAGTATAGTATAGTATATACAGTATACACAGCTGTGGGAAATAATAAGAGAATCACTGCAAAATAATGAGTTTATCGTGTTCATTTCCTTACAGCTGCATGTGTGTGTTGGTGAGATTGTAACTGCTGACATTATTTCTCCTAAATTCTAAATATAATTATTGTTATTTATAGTGTATATTTAAAGGAAATGACATCACAACAAATCCCCCCAAAAGTATGCAGTATTTACAGAGTTAATGACTCAAATAAACCAAAAAGTGAGTAATTAGTAAACACATTGTGTTAATGCTTCGGCTCAATAACATTAATAAATCAGTATTTGGTGGAATAATAACCTGATCTACAGTTACAGCTTTCGTGTGTTTTGTCCCTCCACCAGTTTTTTACATCACTGTTGTGTAACTTTATATAAGTCTTTATACCAAAAAGCAAACAGTTCAGCTTTAGGTGATGGTTTGTGACCCTCCATCTTTTTCTTAATGACATTCCAGACGTTTCCTGGACTAAACTGCTCTGTTCTCTCTGGAACCACTGGACACCTCGCGATACCATATCATCATCATAATACCTTTGTGTCAGTTCAGTTAATATTGTGATTCTATAAGTATCATGATTTTATAAATATTTAGATTCTATATTACATTTTGCCCAATTTTGTTACAATTTTAAATATTTTAAAAAAGTTTAATGAATAATTAAATGTAGCTTGTTCCTTATAACATTAGCTTTCTCTGTTAAAACCCAAGCGCAGCATTTAAAACTACAAACTAACTTTAATACAAGAGTTTAACATTTAACTTTAAATTAAATTAAACACAAAGCTACAGTGTTACTGAGCCGAGCGTATCTCTGTCATCTGCCGTCATTAGTATTTCTTACTTAGTAGTCAAACCTAGTAAATAATTCACTCGTACACGCGGGAGGTAAATAGTCCAGGTAGAGCGCCACCTGTAGGATTATAAAGAAACACTGATGTTTTACCGCCTCAAACACCACCAAAGTCTCAGAACTCAGTCTGGTAGTTCCTACCTGCATGTCCAGTTAAATGGAGACAATGTAAAGAAAACGCACAGCTCTGGTTTCATCTCTCTGATGTTAACGAATAAACTGTGGAGGGAAGAACTACTTCCAGGCCACGCCCACAAGTCACATGACTGAATGGTTAGAGAACACGCAGGTAATTTGTTCACTTTTGTTTCCCCGCAGTGTACAAGATGACGACGATCGTCCACGACGCCTCAGAGTCCGTCCCCCTGTGCCGGGAGTACAACCTCTACCTGAAACCCATCGCCAAGATGACCATCAGCGTGTCGCTCCCTCAGCTCAAGATGCCCGGGAAGTCCATCTCCAACTGGGAGGTGATGGAGCGCCTGAAGAGCATGGTTCACCCGGAGCAGTTTTCCTCACTCCGGATCTCCAAGAGCACCATGGATTACATCCGCTTCGAGGGCGAGGCGGAGAACAAGAGCGTCGTCAAACGCTTTCTGGCCAACCTGGACGGGAAGAGTATCAAACTCAGCGGCTTTACCGACGTCCTGAAGGTGCGCGCCGCCGAAACGAAGACGGACTTCCCCACACGTCACGACTGGGACTCGTTCTTCCGTGACGCTCAGGACATGAACGAGACCGTCCCTGGAGAGAGACCGGACACCATCCACCTCGAGGGACTTCCCTGCAAATGGTTCGCCCAGAGAGACTCCTCATCAGACAAACCCTCAGAAGATGCCTTGAAGGTCGTGTTTGAAAAGTTCGGGAAGATCCGTAATGTCGACATTCCCATGCTGGATCCGTACAGGGAGGAGATGACGGGGAAGAGCTTCAACACCTTCTCCTTCGGCGGACACTTGAACTTCGAGGGCTTCATCCAGTATGAGGATCACACAGGGTTCGTGAAGGCCATGAGCTCGCTGAGGGGAATGAAGCTGCTGTACCGGGGCGAGGACGGGAAAGCCATGGCCTGTGGGGTTAAGGTACGTCCTGCTCCACGCGTCACACTTCTTATTGTCTTTATTATTGTTATTCTGTAACTCTTGAGTAACACTCAGCGAAATCCTCCCAGGTGTCCTTCGACACAACCAAACACCTCAGTGACTGCTCGCTGAAAAAGAGACACCAGGAGCGCATGAAGCTTCAGGAGCTGGAGAGGCAGAGAGAGGAGCAGAAAAGAAGAGAGAAGGAGGAGGAGGAGAGACGCAAGGAAGAAGAACGGTAAGTCTTAGCATAATCAGACACCGCGTTACTGTAGAGAGACGGGTAACGCTGTAACTCCTGTATGAGGTGAGAGAAATCCCTCCACCATGAGCGTCTCGAGTGTCTGCGATCTTCAGACCCTTCCAAAAGTCCATCCGCGTGTCTCCTGCTCTCACTTTGTCTCTGTGTCCCCTGAAGACCAGAGGCTGAGCAACATACACACCGAAGAAGAAGCTCGAGCTGATCACCGTGTCAGTCTGTAATGATTCATGTGCTTCAGTATTCTCTGATATCAACAGTGAGACTCTCAGGAAACCACACCCCTTCCCCCCATTTCACATTACATGATGATAGAAAATGTTTGTCCTGTAAAGCTGTCCTGATGGTGGTGAATAATAATTTAGGAAAATTCTCTATGAGACAGAGTACACAGTCCAATACAGCGGAAAACAGCTCTGAGACAAAATGGTGTCCGGGATTCCCCCTCGCGATTTAAAGGCACAGAGACAACACGGTTACATGTGACATTTATTTCATTAGTTACAGTTTTTGGCCACATGATGGCAGTGTGGGGAAAGGGGACAGAGATTTAGTCAAGTGAACTGGTATGATTTACATTGTATATTCATGTCAAAGGCGTATAAGACTTACTTTGTCAGACTTCAGAACAAATACGACTTTTGAACGTGCTCCCGGAACAGAACTCGTTTGTAAGTCGGGGACGACTTGTGGTGTTTTAGTTGCTCCATCGTCTTGTCTCGATGTTCCTCACGCTGATGTGGCATCCTGAATACGTAATGTTTAGTTCGTTAGTGTGAAATAAACTCTACTGATGTGTGTTCTGTGGACCGGCATCTCAAGCTGAAATTCTGTTCGATATTCTAGGGAAACCATTCGACAATGACCGTGACATGGACACCCCCAAAAACACACAGGTAGACCTATGGATTATTTCTCTGTCACATGACTGGAACATGACTCTTCAGGATTAAAACCATAATGTGCCAACACACACCCTAATAAGGGGCAATAAAATCCATCTCCCAACCGAGCCGTAAAGGTTATGATTTATAACATCATATAAAGTCTGAACATACATGAGGGACAGTAAAGCTGACACACATGTTATTTAACACACATTGGAGTGAATGTTTAAAAACGCCACTTTGAGTCCGTGTTCCCATGTGTGTAGCGTTGTCATGTACACACGCTGTGAGTTTACCTGACAGTCCAGGTGTTGAGCGGAGGTGGAGGCCACATCTGGCAGGTCCCCTCCCCCGAACACCTCCCCCACCCTCGCCTTCAAACGACTGTGTGTTATTGTTCTTATTGATTTATGATTTGCTGCACCTCACTTTTGTTTATTTTCTCTCAGTAGTTCCCACATAGCTTTATTTTGGATAACTGCTCTCTGCATGTTTCTACTGTTTGTATCTGCAGCTGTAGTAGAATTATATACTGACTTCATCACGTTATTCCTGCAGGTCATTAAGAGCAAGGAAAAACAAAGACAAAATCAGAGTTTCGTGAAATATTAAATATTTTTTTTAAATAATTGCCCCTCCCTAGTAGGGTCCATTCTGTTAACATTAGATCTGAATTTAATTAACTCTGTTTATTAGTGATTCTGAAGGATTACCCAGAATTTAGTTTTGGAGTGAAGGGAGTTGATGAGAATTCCTTTAGCAGGCAGTGGACTAAAGTCTTGTGAGCTTGTTATATTTGTGCTTTTAAAAGTTATTTAGGATTTTATTCTTAACTTGCTGCCCTTAAAAAAAAAAAAAAAGACGATATTTGAATGTGGCCGGGTGTCTTTGTCGCCGTGTGCTTGCAGGAAGCAGCGTGAGCTGGAGGAGGCCGAGAAGGAAAAGAGGAGAGAGGAGAAGCTACGGAAGCGAGAGCAGAAACTGAAGGAGCGCGAGGAGAAGAAGAACCAGAAGAAAGTGAAGAAGCAGCAGGAGGAAGAGCAAAAGAAACTCCACCAGAAGATCGCTCTGGAGGAGAGGAAGCTGCTGCTGGTACAGAGGAACCTGGAGTCCATCCGGCTCATCGCCGAGCTGCTGAGCAGAGCTAAGGTTACACTCCAGACTCTTTATACATCTATAGTCACATGTCGCTTCCTCAGTTCGGTTCAATCAACTTCTAGAAGGTACAGAGACAGAAAAGTGAAACGGGGGGAGTGTGTTAGAGAAAACAGAAGTATTCTTTTATACAGCGGGAAAATGAACTGTTACTATAGAAACAATTCCGTATGAGAATGAGGTCATGTGATTTTGGAGAAACTTTGACTTCACCAGCGGGCTAGCGTTAGCATTAGCGTTTGCGTGCGATAACGTGCTGATTCTTTGTCGCTCTCAGGCCCTGAGGCAGCAGCAGCAGGAGCGAGAGCAGGCAGAACTCGTCCGTCTGCAGAAAGAGGCAGAGCTTCAGCGTCAGCAGGAGGCGGAGCTTCGTCGTAAACAGGAGGCGGAGCTGCGGCGGGTGGAGACCGAAAAGGCTCGAGCTCTGGAGCTTCAGAGGAAAGAACGAGAGCTGAGGGACCGATTGTTGGGGAACCTTTTGAAGAAAACCACAAACCGGGGGGCGGAGTCTAATGGTGAGGTTGAGGAGGGGGAGGGGCCCAGTCCTGAAGCTCCCACGGCGGAGGGGCCGAACAGAATCTCCACACCTGTCCCCTGGGGGCACCAAGAGAGCAAACCACGGAAAGAGGAGGAGCAGCGATCCTCCAGAGAATGGAATCACAGTTGTGGGAGGAGTCGGAGTAGGAGTGGTCAGAGGAGGAGCAGGAACCGGCGGTACCGAAACGGGCACAGTGGAAATAGGAGTGGTCAGAGACAGAGCCGAAACAGGAGGTCCAGTCATGGGCGAAGCTTAAGCAGCAGTAGGAGTCAAAGGCGGGATAGACGGAGGGATAAAAAGGGTGGAGGGCGGAGCCATAGGTACAGCCACGGAGAGAGTGGCAGCAGCAGCAGCAGCAGCGGAAGGAGCACGAGTCGGTCTTCCAGTCGAGGGCGGAGTCGCCAGTCCAGGCGGCACTGAAGACACAAATTACTGTAACAATTTCACTAAATAAATTAAAATAAAGTGTGTTAATGACTTTAGGATGCGTTCAGGAGAGAAGATGATCTGCACATGGTGCTGTTTAAAGCTCTGAGAGGAGACCAGGGGTCACCTAAAGGTTACACCAAAGTTACTACACGTTGATTTGTTACGCTGTAGGGTTACGCGACTAGCGTTCCTCACAACCGAAACAGGTTCTGATCCATCAGGGCTTCAGCTACCGCGTGTTTCCTCTGACTGATTACAACACCGGTATAAACGCCGGTATAAACGCCGGTATAAACCACACCCACATCGCCAGATTAAGTTCAGCTACTGTATTGAACATCTCCAGCACTGATGGAAATAGGGACGAGAACCGATACCATATCATCACGATACCTCTGTCCCGATTCGATCTGGGTCACGATTCTCTATCAAGATTTAAAAAATATTACAATTCAATATTATTATTATTATTATTATTATTATTATTATTTTGTACAATTTTAAACAAATTTAGCAGATAATTAGTTTCTACCACACAGGGAATCATTTAGAGCTCCACCTGTAGGACTATAGAAGAACTGCAACATTTTGCCGCCTCAAATGCAAACGTGTATAAATAAATAAAACAAGAAAAAGAATAGACTTGAGTCATTTTGGAGACACAACTCACCACACAGGAGAATCCTGATGCGTCACTGAGTTGATTTTTTTCTTTTTCTGTTGTTGTTAATGTTGAGCTGAAGGACGTGGAGCGATTAAAGCCCATTTAAATGTCTCGTTAGATCTGTTCACATTCTTACGGTGGATGGTGTAGCGGGGTACGTACACCCACAGTTCAGACCAGTTTCAGTGTCCCAGTGGGGACACACACAGGGAACGGAACGTTTTACACTTGAGACGTTCCTGCTCTTATAATAGAAGTCTATAATAAAAGTCCACTTCAGTTACGTGTTAAGCAGGAGGCAGAGCTCAGTCACATGACTTTGCCTTAGTTTAAAGGTTTCCATATGACTGTAAAGGTTTTAGTTACACAGTATAATAGCTAAAGGCTAGCATACGGGCTAAATAACGCAGCGGTGTGTTAGCGAGATGATGAAAATCTGATAATTTCAGGAAAAGTGTTCATATCCTGATTGTTCCCAGTGTGTGTATGTGTGTGTGTGTGTGTGTTGTAAACTGCTCTCCCAACACTCCCACCATGGCCTCATCACGCTCCTCCTCCTCCGTCGACCCGAGGACGTCTGCGCTCACACACGCCGCAAAGCCAAAGATATTTGTTGGGTTTTGTGTATTTTTGTGTTATTTTGTGATTTCCTGTAGATGAATCACAGATATTCTGAGAAAGTGAGGGAAGGTTTGCTGCTTGAATGTAAGACGCCTCACATCTTACCGACCTGAAGTGTTTAAAGAGTTAAAAACACCCACAAACATAAAGACTTTAATGTGAGTATTTTTTATGACTCGAGTGTTTGAACGCTGAACTTTCCTCCCAGGGTTCCTGAGTTCCTCATGCTGTTTTATTTTCCTTTTCTTTTCTTTTACACAGTTGTTGTTGTTTTTTTTTGTTTTGTTTTTTTTTAGGTTAGATGTATGTTTTAAAATAAAGTTTTTTTGGAGTTAATAAATTCATTGTGGTTCTCTCAGACTCAGCCTGTGTGCGGTGGTTTGTTGTGATTTCACTCTTCATCTCCAGATACAATGTTAAATTCAGCTCAAGTGAAGATAAAGTCAATAAGATGATGATGTGGAGACATGAGGCCCTGCAAGATTAGATTTCAAAATCTAAAAATGTTTAGTCTTGTCTTGACGCCTCGTCCCATCATGTTACACGTGCAACCAAACACACACACACACACATCTGGGTTTGGTGTGAATTCATCACTCGGTTCCTTTAAAATCTTCTTTCTTCAATGACACGTGAACTCGAGTCACGCTTCACCTTCAGTTCCTCGTTCTGAACCACAGAAACCCCTTCATGTAATCAGCAGAGGGATAATCCTGCACTCGACCCAGTTCCGACCCCACACACACACACACCACCTCATTATAACAACCAGATCCTTTACAACAGAAATCCACTGGTGTAGGGAATTCAGTTCAGGAGTAAAAAGAGCAAAGGTTTTATATACGCGTGTGTGTGTCCTTCTGCCCTACGTTGGACTGGACTGAACCCTGACTCATGCCCGATTCCCCTGGGATAGACCCCAGACCTCCTGTGACTCTCTACAGGATAAGAGCGTCATGTTACATTTTAAAAGCATTCAGGAAAAAAACTAACAAATAGAGTTCATGCAATAATACGAAAGTCCAGTTCTGGGTTTAGTTTTCCTTCTCATGTTAACTCAGGCTTGGAAAAGTGCTGGTTGACCGAATCCAAGTGCAACAACCAGATACAGTCCTGTCCAGATCCGTGACACACTTCACACACACACACACACACACACACACACTCCTCAGCGTCTGATTTGACCCTCAGCATGAGTTTAATGTGAAGCCGCTCTGCTTGTTCAGCCTATGCGAAAGTCCAGTAAGCTGCAGTAATCCGATTATTTCTACTGTGTGTCTGTCTCTTAAACACACACACACACACACACACACACGAGCCAGAGTGGAGCGGTGCACACACACATGATGGCCGTTACTAAAGAAGACCTTTACCCTAAAAAGATCCTGGAGTACATGGAGGGGTTCATGGTGTCGAAGGTAAGACGTGTTATTAGATTAAGTGTTCGTTCTGTTTGAACAACAAATCAAAAACGATTCAGTTATTAGTGCTTATTTAATAGACTTGTACAGACGTGTTTATCCTGCAGTCTCCTTCACCATGGACATTTCTGCTTACTCTTACATAGACTCTTTTCGTGGCGTGTGAGTTGGGGGTATTTGATCACCTGCACGCCTCAGAGCGCCCCCTAACTGCAGAGGAATTAGCACAAGAGTTGGGAACAAATAGAGATGGAACAGAGCGCCTTCTCTCAGCTTGTGTTGGACTTGAGCTCCTGATCACACAGGCAGATGCTAAAGGGCGAGGTACGTTCACACACCCTCATGGAGAAACTGTTTTGTTTCGTTCCTACGTGCTGTAAGAATAAAGTTTAACTTAAGTATTAAATCCTGTGTATTGCAGCACCATTTGAGGGGGCAATTACTTTCACAAATATTCACACATTTTAAAAGCCAGGAGTACACCAGCTGCTGTGTGTGGAAATCTTTACCCCTTTGTGAGATCGAGCAGGTTGGGGGAAGATCAGGGAGTCTTCAGGCTCAGGGCTGCACAGGTTTGACCAGGGCTCTTTGATGTAGTGAGAAACATCATAGTTCACCTGGCTTGGAGAGGAGTGAGATGGTCAGTCCTCTGGAGGATCTCCTAGTTCCATTTCTCTGTAAGCATGATAAAAGGATGGAGTCTCCTCTCCAGCCAGGTCCTTCAGGGTCAACTTGATTACAAAGAGTTCTCAGTTTCTTACATTTTGATTCATTCTGTGAGTTTCCTGGAGAACAAGACAAGCAGATTTCCTCAGCTCACCTGTACTACTGTTGGCCCTGACTCCCACCTCAGGTAGGAATGCCAGTCCAGGATCAGGGTGGGTGCCATTGTTAAACATTCTCTTGTGGGGCTCCTGTGGGGCTCTGGGTTGTGTGTGTGCTCCAACACTATCTTCACCTTGTGTGTGTGTGTGTGTGTGTGTGTGTGTGCGCTGTGCCATCCTCTAAGAACTCACAGTAACAGGGAGACCGTGTTTTGGTGCAATGCAAAATCCCACACCTTCACATAGAATCTAATTGAAATTCTATTTAATTAATTAATTAATAACAGTGGTCATTGTTGCAAAGCACCTTTACAGAACATAAAAAGGTACAAAAAAAGAAAATTAGTATGAATTGTATGAGAAATATATATCAAAGTTATACACCAAGGGCGATGGTGGCAAAAAAAAAAATCTCCCTGAGATGACCTTGAAGAAACCTTGCGAGAAACCGGACTCAACAGGGAACCTTGAGTCCTTACCTGACTGATGCTCCTATAAACTTAAGCAGAATGCTGAAATCTCAGTAAACACAATTTGTTCAATTTGTTGCTCTTGTTTGCACATTTGCACGTGCACTTTATGTTGTCTGTAAAAAATTAAAAACTGTAGATAGTCTTCCTTAGTTAGTTAGTTTTTGTTAACTTATGTTGTAATTTATGTTAGGTCAATCTGTCTTGTCTCCGCTAGCCAGCTAACTAGGCCTCTTAGTTAGCTAGTTT
>JAOVVA010000051.1:27898515-27910120 GCA_028565275.1 Leiocassis micropogon | reverse complement strand
CGGGAGTGAACTTACGGGACTTACTCGGAGATAGCATGGGTTTATTAAGTGAGCACAATGACAAACAAACTCAACACTTACACTCAAAAAGCACACCGTGGCACAGAGATCCCTTGTCTCCTCAAGATGGGATTCTCTTTGCAACGTAAATAAAACTCACAAAACGAAACCCAACATACAAACTCCCTCGTCTAGAGACCGGGTTCTCTTTTTCCTCTTTTCAATTTTCTCCTTTCTTTTCTATGTCTTTTCACTTTTTTGCCTTTTCTCTTTTCTTTTCCTTGTTACCAGAGTTCCTTGCTCTCATACCTAAAGCAACCTAATGTCTGCACGCCACATGGTGAATCTAGTAGTGAAGGGTGATTCATGAATGTTTTGTTCTTTTCAAACGAATCTTTAACGTGACTCAGAAAAACGAGTAGTCTTATAGAGTGATTCGTTCATTTTCTAATGCGCAAAGCATCACAAAACCCTTCGTAGGTTATGTATGGGAAACAGAAATGAGTAGTTACCTTTGAGTCTTCTAGTCCTAGCTGTTCATTCTTTTTTCACGTGACTCCCATGGGCACTATGCAGTGCAATAGATTCAAAAGAACGAACAACTCAGACTAGAAGATATGAGAGGTGAGCTGCTTTCTGTTTATCATATGTCCTTAGCTGCACTGCAATATTTTCATTACTGGAACTATAACCAAAATTTGTGTATGTAGACGTGTTGGGGTCTGTTTATTGAAAATGTAAAATTTTTATTTAATTTTTGATAAAAAAAAAAAAATTAAATGAACTAAATGATTTTAAAAAAGTTTTGTTAATTTTGATGACCGAGATTCAAAGAACCGAGTCACTAAATGTATTCAAACTTCCCATCACTAGAATCTAGGGGGCCTATATAGGCACGTGCCCAAGTACTGCACATCTCCTCTGATTTCCTCAACTGTGCATGAGGGTGGCTGCATATCTGCCAGTTTAGAACTCCAGTGTAGTTGCACCGGATCTGCCTGTCATGAGATCTGTGGGATTACATAAACAAATGCTGCTGTTTATAATTTTTCCAATTCTTTTCTAATCAATCTAAATAATCAGAAATTGAAGAGAAAACGCATATAATATTTCGTTGATTTTAATGCTGATTTATTTCAGGAGGAGCTTAAAACAGCACTGAAGCCCCTACAGAAGCAAATGAAGATCTTTAAAGACTGTAAACTGAACTGGAGTCAGACTGCAGATCATATAAAAGTTAAAATCAATCTTTTATTTAATGATTATATTTTCTATCATTTTATAATCAGTTATACTTAATTTTATTCCAACTTCACTACAGATTCAGGCTCAAAACACTGAGCGTCAGATTAAGGAGGAGTTTGAGAAGCTTCATCAGTTTCTACGAGATGAAGAGGCAGCCAGGATCGCTGCACTGAGAGAGGAAGAGGAGCAGAAGAGTCAGGTGATGAAGCAGAAGATTGAGAAGCTAAGCAGAGACATATCATTTCTTTCAGGCACAATCAGAGCCATAGAAGAGGAGATGGGAGCTGAAGACGTCTCGTTCTTACAAGTGAGGATCATTTAATCAGTATTTATACTATGAGAAAGTAAAACTTCCATCATCAGATTTAAGTGGTGTAAAAATATAAATCATATCCACTGATGTTTGCTTTGTTGTTTTACAGAACTACAAAGCCACAGTGAAAAGGTGAGTGATGTGGTTCTCTCTTGTGCTCTGTGTTTCTGAATCCAAACCCACAGCAACACTGACTCCTGAATGTTTTTGCAGAGCCCAGTGTACACTGCAGCATCCAAAGGAGATTTCAGGAGCACTGATCCATGTGGCAAAACATCTGGCCAACCTGAAGTTCAGAGTCTGGGAGAAGATGCAGGATGCTGTCCAATACAGTATGACTTCTTTTTATTTGTTTGTCCACCTTCAGATTTGAATTATTAATATTATTATTAGTAGTATTGATAAAAGTAATAGTAGTAGTAATACATGTTCTTGTTTCATGTCAAGTACAGTTAAACATAGAATCTTTGTTATGAGACCCTTTTATTGCTGTCAGACTGTTTTGAAGTAGTAAGTTAAAGATTAGACCATTGAGTTACAATTGTAATAAAGACAATTTAGGTGTACTTCAAAAAGTTACATATGATTAATTATTAATTTATGTAATTAGCTATCATACAGTTGTATTGGGAAAATTGTGGCTAGTTCCATAAGTGCCACTGTTTTGCAGTCAAACACTTAAATCTTTAATCACAGATTAAAATTATATTTCCATTTATTGCATTCCTTCAGTTTTGATTAAGAATGGTATGATGTCTGGCACATTCACACAAACTCTCACTCACTCACTCACTCACTCACTCACTCATTCTCTATACCGGGCCGAGCCCTGGAGCTTATCCCAGGGGACTCTGGGCAAATGAAATGCCAAATAGACTAATATGCATGTCTTTGAACTGTGGGAGAAAACCAGAGTACCCGACCAGGAAAACCACCAAGCACAGGGAGAACATGCAAACTCCACACACACACACAGTGCTAACTGCTATGACACCATGCCACCCCATACACATGCATTTATTTAAAATAAAAATATTTGACATACATTTTTAAAATGGCATTCTAGACAATTTATAGCTCAGATAAAGCAGATTTTTTTTTATCTAAGCAAAAAGGCAGGTTAACAACTGTATAGAGTATGACTGGTAAGATGACCATATCAACAAAAATCACTTGACAATGTGACATACATACAAAAGCTCTATAGTGTATGATTACTGTAGGTGTGTGAGTGTGTGCTTGTGCCCCCATCAAGGGTTTACCCTGCCCTGTGACTCAAGTTCCCTTGGATATACTCCAGGTTCCCCTTGAATCTCGGGTTAGGGGCATAAACAATGAATGCATAAAAAAAATTTTCTCAAAAGAACCCCAATGTATCTCATTTTACAGTAAAAACCACCATATGTCTATGGATTCATTTTGTAAGTACAGTTATGATTTCTATGCTTAGTTCCATGCTCAACTGAATGATTAGGTCTACTTATATAATGAAATAGAAAAAACTTGTACAGGTTAATTTTTTAATCGTGTGTGTTTGCATGTGTGTTTTCAGGACCGGTAACTCTGGACCCTAACACTGCTCATCCTAATCTTATTGTATCTGATGATCTGACCAGTGTGAGAAGCAGTCATGTTGAAAAGAAACTTCCTAAAAATGCAGAGAGATTTGATCAAACTAAATGTATCCTGGGTTCTGAGATCTTTAACTCAGGGACACTCTGCTGGGATGTTGAAGTTGGAGACTGCTCATGTTGGGATGTGGGTGTGATGGGAGAATTTACTAAGAGGAAAGGGGATATATTCCCCGGAAGAGGAATCGTGTCATTTTTAAAGTTCTTATATGGGAGGGAGAAGATGATCTGGTGTGTGAGGTATCATGATGGCAAATATAGTGCACATTCTACATCAAACGTGGACACTTCCCTCTTAGTAGCACAGAAACTCCAGAGGATCAGAGTAAAGCTGGATCGGGACAGAGAAAAATTGTCATTCTCTGACCCTCTCACTAACACACACATACACACTTTCACACACACATTTACTGAAAAATTAGTGCCATTTTTAGGAGTTACTGGTAAAGAATCACCACTACAGATCCTTCCACTTCCGTGCTTTGTGAGAGTGAAGTCCGTTAGAGATAATATTGTGTCGTTCATTAATGAAACATTGCAAACCCATAGAGAATGAATCTATAAAAGTTTTTATAGAACACTGAAGAATTCCGAAAAATTACATGACGTAATTTTCAACTGACCTTTACAATTAAATTTGAATGAAATATTATAAAAATACAGATAGATTTTAAAATTCCAAGCTATTAAATGAAATATGTTTTCCTGAGACCTTCCGGCCGATCTATGGATCCGATCAGTACCTTATTATGTCTCAGGGTTTCACAGACACGGTACCCTGGCTGGTACCTGTGGTTGGCTCGGGTGAAGTTTCTCGGTCACATCGTGGCTTTCCGTGATTTCGCCGGGTGTGAGGGGTGAATACGGAGAAGCTGCACTCGCTTTGTCTGGGCGCCCTGGCCTTATCTCAACCCACCCGCAACGGTAAACAGGATGACCAGGATGGGCCTGGTAAATGTTAGATCACTAACCAACAAAACTTTCATTCTAAAGGAGTTTATCACGTGGTGTGGACTTTCTTTTTATTACGGAGACGTGGCTGAGTGTTGGTGAGTACAGTGCCTTCTCTGAACTTCTCCTCCCATCCTATATCTAAATTCCCCGAGGACATCGGGTCGAGGAGGCGGAATCGCGGTGGTCTATAGGGATAACTTTTATTGTAAGCAGCTGTCATTATTGTCTTTTTCCAGCTTTGAGCTAAATTTATTTGAGCTTGGCTGTTCTCACACAGTGTTGTGTGGAGTGATTTATCATCCACCTAAGTATAATAAGGACTTTTTAATTGACTTGTCTGATTTTTTGGCTGAAATGATGCCGAAATATGATCGTGTCCTTATTGTGGGTGATTTTAATGTTCATGTTCGTTGCCCCGAAAATCTACTGGCCAGAGATTTTTTAAGCTTAGTCGATTCGTTTGGTTTTGTGCAGTCAGTGTCTGGCCCCACACAGGAGCGCGGACACACCCTTGATCTTGTTTTATCTCATGGATTATCTGTTTCTAATATTGAAGTATGTGATGCAGGATTTTCTGATCATAAGCCTGTTTTGCTTGACTCTGTTCTAATGAATAATGATGTTAAACCTTGTGCGCGTGTGCGGCCCTGTCGCGTGTTTAACTCCTCCATCGCCGCTCAGTTCTCTGATGCATTTAACCAGAGCTGTGATGATGACATCTCAGAGTACGCTTCTGTTGCTGGCTCCAACACTCAGGCACTAGCATCCTGGTTCTATTCCACCTGTAAGGCTGCCTTGGACTCTGTGGCTCCATTAAAAATCAGGCGCCCCAAAGTTAAATCTGAACCCTGGTTAAACGACGAGACTCGTGCTGTCAGACGTGAGTGTCGAAAAGTGGAACGTAAATGGAAAAAGGAAGGATTGCAAGTGTGTCTTATTTCGTTGAGAGATAGTTGCCATCGTTATCAGAAAACTGTAAAACCTGCAAAAACCAAACATTACTCAGAGTTAATTTTAGCAAACTGTCATAAGCCTCGCGTTTTATGTCAGTCATTTAATGCAATTCTTAATGGTCCCCAAATTGTCAGCTCTTATGCAGTGTGTGAAAACTTTCTTCAGTTTTTTATTGATAAGGTTTCTTCTACAAGGGCTCTTATTAAATGTCCTGCATGTGACCCATCTATCTCCATTTCTGTCTCTAGTTCTGCTGTTTTTAACCAGTTTGAGCCCATTTCTCTTTCTTTTCTGTTAAAGATTATTAATATTATGAAGCCTACAGGTTCTCCTGCTGATCCCATTCCTCCTCATCTTTTTAAAGAGTTGGCTCCCATTCTAGGTTCTATAGTTTTAAATATTATAAATAGCAGCTTGGGATCTGGGGTAGTACCCAGAAATTTTAAACATGCAGTTGTGCAGCCTTTGTTAAAAAAAAACTGCTTTTGATCCATCTGTGTTTTCTAATTACAGACCAATCTCTAAGCTCCCATTTCTGTCTAAGATTCTGGAGAAAGTAGTATATACACAACTAATAAGTTGTCTTAATGAGCATGAAATTCTTGAGGTCTTTCAGTCTGGTTTTAAGGCTCTTCTTTTTCAACTAAGACAATTGGCAAAACTTAAGCCTGTTTTGTCCTTTAAGCATTTTGAAATAGCCATCCACACCTGTATCACCACTCGCATCGATTACTGTAATGTTTTGTATTTTGGGGTTACCCGGGCAGCATTACGTCGACTACAGCTGAGCCAAAATTCTGCTGCTCAACTCTTAACGTCTACCCGTTAAAGATAACATATCTCGTTCTGGCTTCCCTTCATTGGCTCCCAGTACAGTACCGAATAAATTTTAAAATTCTTTTGGTCACGTTTAAATGTTTACATGGCCTTGCCCCGCCCTACCTTTCAGATCTGCTTCAGCCCTATGCCCTAGCTCGGTCTCTCAGATCATCAGATAAACTTTTGCTGACTGTTCCTAAAACCAAACGCAAGCTTAGGGGTAATCAGGCATTCTCTGTAGCAGCACCCAAATTGTGGAATGACCTACCCTTGACTATTCGTGAGGCCACATCACTGAGGGTTTTTAAGTCCCATCTTAAAACTCACATGCTTTCTCTGGCGTTTAAACCAACATGAGATGTTGATTTTATATATTCTGTTTGATTAGATATGTGTGATGTTATTTTAATTATGTATTTTTAAAATATTTTATTTTATTATTTATGTGAAGCACTTTGGGGCTTTCTTGTTGTTAAAGTGCTATACAAATAAAGTTGAGTTGAGTTGAGCTGTACTGTGTTTTATGAGAAAACTGCGTTTTGTTAACACATACAGTAAATAAAAACTCAAATTTACTAAATGTAATCTTAAATGTAATTTTAGGTAAATTACTAGTAATCTTCACTAAAGTTGTGTGTGGAAAGTCTGGCATATTTTGTAATATTTTATAGTTGTCAGTAGAAGCAATTGGGGTATGTTTAATGGCCGTCTTAATATGTCTTCTGTTTCTGTCTTTAAAAAAATGGTTTTGTTATTTTCACCCAGCAGTTGGTTTATTCTTTGGCGAACTTCCTGGATTTTTCACTTCTGACTGGATCGCGCTGAGAGCACTCAGTATTTACTGAGTACTTCCTTAATGTTAGCCTTAATGTTAATCTTAGTGTCCTAGACATAAATGTTGGTGTGTAATACACAGGTGGGGACCAACATGATGGGAATATCTGCAAAATATGGAGATGACTGGAGCACTTTTCCATGTTTTGTGGCTTGGGGATAAGACAAGGGGGACCTGACAGACCTTTCTTATTGTTGGAGGCAATGCTATTGAGACAGATTCTTTGGTGGAGGCTGTTGATGTTTGTTTTAAAGGTTTTTTTTTTATTGTTGATGTTAACTACACAAAGCAGTGTATTCTCACCTGAGAGTTTCTCCAGCATACTGTAGATCAGATTGATGGACACGAGTACTCATCTGTTAAATTTTTAAGGACAACAGTTTTTTCAGCCCACAGTTAATCAATTACATTTTAAAAAGTTTTATTGTTTTTGCTTTTAATGTCATTTTAAAGGAAATGAAATAGTAATAGTTAAATAACTAATAGTTAAAATAAATAGTTAAAATATTAAGATAGGGAATGTTTGATGTCATGTGGGCATTATAAGATTTGTATTGAAAAAAAAGTGGCAGCTGGCACACCTAAAAATAAATGCAGGATTATTTTTATAGTCTAAATAAAATGCTTTATAAATTGTGGGCTATTTTTGTTTACCTACAATATTTGTTAATTTAATTTAAATGTGGTTCGGGCTCGGGATTGAGCGGAATTCTTCTCTTTAATTTCCGACGTAGTCTAATCAGCACTTTGCGAGAGCGCGGAGGAATTTTTTTGTACTAAATAATATTTATGCAGTATAATCAGGGCCTCTTATTCCTATTTATTGTAGGTTGTTGTTGTTTTAGTGTTACTGTGTGTTCTTTACAATGTCAGACAATATTCAAATGCAAATAATTCTCCCCCCAGGTGTGAATTAGCTGTTCTCACCTATACACTCTGAGAAACTAAAATGCACCCCTCCCCACTTTAATCTGGATCTGAGGCCTTTCTGAAAACCTGCAGTGCTCCAGGCCTCTTCTTAAACATATTTAATTCATAAAATAGAAGAAATTGAGATTTTCCTTATCATAAAATGCATTGTATTTTTTAATCACTCTACACACAAAAATTTTCTTTGGTATTTTTATTAATGTTTTAATTTTATAATTATATATATATAAAATTAACCAAATAAAATTATTCCATTTGTAAAAAAGCATAAAAATCATGGGTTGTGTATCGAGCGATTAAAAACAATATAAGGCATGTAATGAAACTTTCCATCTCTACCATTCCAGTAATTAAAAAAATGGTAACAATGTCAATTTTGGAATCTGCGGAAGGTCGGTGGTCCGAGCACAACATAATAATCTTTGTATGATAAAATGACTCGTGGCATGAATCCACATAAAGCGCTTCAGTTTCAAATAATCATTTAACGTTGAACACAAACAGCAAAAAAGCATGATAATATTAACCAGAATAATAATCATGCTTTTTTGCTGTTTGTGTCCAGCATTGAATAATTATTTGACCACGAATGGCTGAAATAAAGCTGCTCACATCGCGTGTGCATGTCTGTGAATGGCTAAAATGTGGTTATGAATAAGCCTTTTAGCGAATGTAAAATGTTCGCGTGAACCCATGGCGCTCGTGTGCGCTCTTTCACTTTGCGGAGTCTTGATCAAAAGGCAGATGAATGCGCGCCGCCATTCATCCCTAGAAATACAACAAACACAAATCAAATTGATACTCACTAAATAAGCGCTGTGCAAAATGTACGCCGATGTGAGCTGCTTTATTTCAGTCACAATATACTAACATATATTTGTTGTGTAGTGGACCGTGCACAGCCTCTTGCGGACGAGCCTTTCTCTGAATACGATGCAAATAAGAAATGCTAATTTTCTAAATTTGTACTGTAATTTTAGTACTGTGATTGTAAATTCCTTTTATGTTTCAATTGTATTTTATATTAATTTCACATAATAAATCTACAAATTTAAAGAACACAAAATATAAGATGACAAAAAAAAAACCTACACGCATCGCTTTTCTACTTACACATGATAAAATTTAAAGGCTCACTGCATTAACGTTTACTTTGATTAAATTCGATCCTAATAAGATTTAATCTAATTTAAATTATAAATTTAAATTCTAACTTTGATTATGAATTCGTTTAACTACAATGTTTCACTTTATTTTATCCGCTACTACGTGCAGCTTTAAAAGAGCTGTGGCTTATTAATCCTTGACAGAATTAACTGATGCCTGAGGCGTCAGTCTATAGTTATATAGCGCCATTTAGCGGTAAAAGCCAGCAAACGCACACACCAAATGCTGCCGCGGTGAGGCGTGGCGGTAAAACTAGAATACCGCTTAAGTACCATCTGTAGATGTTGTAAAGGGTCAGCCCCAGAACCGACCCCTGTGTCACCCCACAGTTGGCATCCCCAAGAACCACATACTCAGCTCTATTTGTCAGATATGCAAATACCACTCCAGAGCAGTGCCAGAAAATCCAATTATATGCTGAACATGGCTGTGAGATCCAGGAGGATAAAAAGTGATGGAGAGCCTTGGTCAGCAGGGATTAAAAGATTGTTGGTGACCCTGACCAGGGCAGTGTCTGTACTGTGGGAGGACCTGAAGACAGCTTGAAATTTTTTCAAAAAGATTAAGTTTTTTGAGGTAGTCCTGAAGCTGAGCTAAGACAACCTTTTCCAGGACCTTTGACAGGAACGGAAAGTTGGAGATTGGTTGATAGTTTGCCATAACTTCAGGATCTAGAGAGGGTTTTTGTTTAGGATGTGGTCTGATTATTACAGTTTTTAATTTAGTTGTAACTTCATCGCTCTGGAGAGAGTAATTAACAATGTTGGAGATGAAGGGGCTTATGTCTGAGACATTTGCTTTTACCAGGGGAGTGGGGAGAATGTCCAAGGTGCACGTTGAGGGTCTCATTGTCTGTATGATACCCACTACGTCTCTCACTATGGTGACAGAAAACTGTGAGAGACAGCCTTTTGGCTTTGATGTAGGCAAATTAAGGGTTGGGGGGCTGGAAACAGACAGTGAGGAGTGAATGATACCTTGGTGGTGAAATGTGCCAACTATTACATTTCTCCACTGTGAAATTGCTAGTCTCTGAACAGATGATTTATTATGGAAAAAAGTTGTTTTGAATTGCAGGGATTGGTATTAATTATCGAGAACATCAAAGAAACTACTCCAGAACACTTGCCATTGACAGATTGTAGTATTACACTTCAATCTGGCAATGATAAGATACAAGATTCAAAGAACTTTATTAATCCCAGAAGGAAATTGCTTAAGTGTTCTTGAAACGTATCTTTGATGCTTTCCATAAGCCATTTTATAGACAGTTAGATTAGTCAAAACAGAGCACCGTTCGAGGGCACGCCCAGCTGTTTTCATTTGTTGGGGCTCGCTAGTAAACCATGGGGCAGGTTTTGAAAAAGTGACCACATGTGATCTAACAGGAGCATAAGCCTCAAGGATATTCTGGGGGCCATTATTGTAGCATTCCACTAATTCACTGACTGAGGAAAATTGTTGAATAATGGACAATTTAGATTAAAAGGATTTATGTTTTTCAGATTTCTGAAGTGGATACAACATTGTGTCTTGGAATTTGTGTCTTTGAAAATCCAACTATATGCTGTAGACTTTGGAGGAGAACTTTTTGGTCAACCATATTGAACACGGCTGTGACATACAGGACATAAAAAGTGTTGGAGAGCCCTGGTTAGCGGCAATCAAAAGGTTGGCTGTGTCTGGGCACTGTCTGTACTGTGGAAAGACCGTAAGCCAGATTCAAGTTTTTCAAAAAGAATTTTTTTTTTTAATGTGGTCTGATTATTGCAGTTTTTAATTCTGTTGGAACTTCACCACTCTGGATAGAGTAATTAACAATGTTGGAGATGAAAGGGCTTATGTCTGAGATGAAACCCAGGTGTTGTTTTGGTGGCCGGTAAATAAGGTGTATTGTTATAGAGAGTGAATGGTTACATTTAACTGCCAGACATTCAAAAGGTAGACAATTTAGTAAGAGGGAGTGGTGACGGTTTAAAATCTGTGAGGTGGGTTACGATCAAACCCCCTTCGCGACCACTGGTTCATGCTTTTTCAAGGTAAGTATAAAAATAGAGTAAGCCTCAGGTTTATGCCAAGTCTCAGTCAGACAGATGATATCAATCTCCTTCACCAAAATGTGATTATGGATTAAGCAAGATTTAGTTGTTAGGGACTGGACAATAAAAAGGTTCAACTTTAGTATTTAGTGTAACATTACTTTTAGCCAGAAAACGAAAAATGCTGAAATCCACTCCAGGATTCCCGTTTCGCCTGGTCCGTGGCTGACTCTATACACAACTTATGATATGATATTTTCATGCTATTTTACAAATGTAATCATTTTCCATTTGCTATTTTGCAAATTACGGTGTCAAATTAGACGCAGCACACAGCATAACGAGAGGCCCAAACAGACACACACACACACACCGCGGATAAATGAAAACACTTATCTGTCGGGGTTTTTTTTTTCTTTTTTCATTATAAGTTAAAAATCCATTTTCTTCCTCACCATGTCGTTATGTGTGCGCGCACGCGTAATTTGACACCGTGCCGATTCACACTCTCTCTCTCGCCTTTAGCGTGAGTGTGTATGTGTGTGTGTGTGTGTGTGTGTTTGTGAACCGGCACGGTGTCAAATTACTGTGTCTGTGTCTGAAAGTGCGCGCGTACACACATGACGACAGACCCAAACACACACACACACACACACACACACACAGCGCCTGCGTGCATAAACGGAAACACTTATCTGTCGGGATTTATTTTTACTTT
>JAOVVA010000051.1:27836285-27863544 GCA_028565275.1 Leiocassis micropogon | reverse complement strand
CTCACTCTAATCTCACTCTAAACTCTAACTCTAATCTCACTCTAAACTCACTCTATTCTCACTCTAAACTCACTCTAAACTCACTCTAATCTCACTCTAATCTCACTCTAAACTCTAACTCTAATCTCACTCTAAACTCACTCTATTCTCACTCTAAACTCACTCTAAACTCACTCTAATCTCACTCTAATCTCACTCTAAACTCTAACTCTAATCTCACTCTAAACTCACTCTATTCTCACTCTAAACTCACTCTATTCTCACTCTAAACTCTAACTCTAAACTCACTCTGATCTCACTCTAAACTCACTCTAATCTCACTCTAAACTCACTCTAAACTCACTCTAAACTCACTCTAATCTCAATCTAAACTCTAACTCTAAACTCACTCTAATCTCACTCTGTCCTCTTCCCTCTCAGCTGCATTTGACCCAGTGAACCACAAGACCATAGACTGTATTAGGTGACATGGAGGGGATCCGCATCTGCCCAACACACACTCTCTACTGGTGTCCCACAGGGTTCAGTACTTGGTCCTCTTCTGTTCTCTCACTATCCCCGGTCTCTTGGTACGGCAATATCTTCGCATGGCTTTTTATATCATTGTTATGCAAATGACACATAACTTATTCTCTCCTTTCCTCCCTCAGTGCAGTGGGGCAGTGGTGGCTCAGAAGGCTAAGGCACCAAGTTACTGATCAGATGATCGGGTTTTCGATCCCCAGGTTGCTACTGTTGGGCCCTTGAGCAAGGCCCTTAACTGCTCCAGGGGCACTGTATCATGGCTGACCCTGTGCTCTGACCCCAGTTACGCTGGGATAGTCGAAGGAAGAATTTTACTGTGCAGTAATATATATGTGACAAATAAAGGCTTAAAATAACTTAACTCAGACACTCAGGTGTCCACCCGGATCTCAGCATGTCTGGCAGACGTCTCGTCTTCAACCTTCGATCCTGCAGCACTGCTCGCCACGTTCCACCATCTAGACATGCATCCAGACTCTTTTCTGTTCTGGCACTGATGTGGTGGAATGAACTTCCTCTAGAGGGCCCTACAGCTGAGTCTATGGCAATCCTTAAATCCTTTTTTTTTTTTTATATATATAATAATAAATAAATCTCCTTCCCAACTGTGTTTGACTGATGGCATTTAGTAACCTAGTAACCCAGTGTAAGGGTCTATTTAATGAGTGAAACTTCAAAGCACTTTTTGTAAGTCACTCGTGATAAGAGAGTCTGACAAAGGCCTAAATGTAAACTCTAAACTCACTCTAATTTCACTCCTAAACTTGGTCTAAACTCATTCTATATCCATTCGTAAACACTCTTAATCTCACTCTATATTCTAATTTTAGAGTGATTTCCAGACTCCGGTTCCAGCTTGGTTTTTTTGCCCGTAGTGTGTGAATACGTGTGTTGGTGTTGACTGGAGGTCCCACCACGGTCGTAAAAAAGGAATAAATACGATGGTCACTACTGGCCTCTACAGTCCCTAGTTGGACTATAGATGTTCCTAGATAGATAGATGGATGGATGGATGAAGATTATAAAAAATAAATAAGAAATAAACCACTGTGTCGAGTTAATGTGTTAATTTATTGTAACCATTACATTATTACATTATTAGTTATTGGATTATTTTCCAAAAACTGCACACATACTATTTTATTCCTTTAAAGTTACATTTAATGTTCTAAAAAAGTGAGTTCCTGTCACGTACATTACAGGAGCTACAAACACTCGTTCCATTAACAGCCTGTTTTTATTCTCTCTCTTAAAGTCAATAAAAAAGACATTGGAATAATTGTCACAATCAATCTTAACTCAATGATATGCACGTGCGTTATTTATTTCCTAAATTAAATGTCATTGCCGCTAAATCAACCGACCTGGCAACACAGATCATCGCTCGTTTAGGGCGAGATTCCGCAAAACAGCTGTGTGTTTCCTGAAACTCTAACTTCTAATCCGACATCTTGATTCTCGGAAACTGAGACCTCATGGGCGCCATCTTGGCTCTACGAAGAAAATCCGTTTCTCCTGCGCAGCCTACATACATACAGTACGTCAAGATTAGTAGTTTTTATTTTTTTATATTAAAGCAAGCAAAATGTTTTATTAAAATAATATATATATATATTGAATGAACCGTTTTGAAAATAGATTTCTAAAAAATAATGTGAATTTTACGACAAGCCCCGCCTATTCTGCGCTCCGAATGGATAACTCTATACCGGCTCCTGAGCGAGGATTGGATAAAATGTTTTTGGTCCAATCAGATTCCAGATTCCTCCGGTAAGGGAGGAAGTAACGGGACGCGGAGGCGGATGGGGAGGGGCGATGGTTTGGCGGGAAAGAGGTACAAACTCAGTCTGTGGTATTTTTCTTGTGTTTATCCATATTATTAAGTATCTAATGTGGCTACATTTTAATAACACTTACAGGGAACTAATTAAACACTATATAATATTGTTTCCTGAAATAATTATTATGTTGTGTACTTTGTTATCCAGCTTATCTGTTGTTTGTTTCCCTCTTTTTTCAGCTTTCATTGATATTTAAGGAAGAAGAAGGAAATTTTGCAAATGCCTGTCATGACAGAAATTCCTCAAAACTTTTAAAAGTCTTTTCAGGCTCTACACAACTCAACACTGATGTCTCGCTGTCAAAATCTCTGCCACAACCCTGAGGCGTCGTTTGTGGGTGTGGCCTGTCCAGCTATATAGATATATGTCGTCTTTATAGCTAGCTTAAATTAATTGACACACTAATCAGTGTGAAGCTTGGTTGTTTCTCATTTTCAGATTATGTTAACTACCCCTAGCTACAAACACTTTGCTAAGACACCAGCTGCTAAATTCCAAGTGTTATTGTTCTTCATAAAGTCTCCATGCATGTTTAATAAGACGTCATGTTCATCAGGATAAGGTGGAACTAAGCTTTCGGGTGTCGTAGTCTCCTTCGTAAGCTGTTCTTATGTCCCCTTTTTGCCATTTCTACATCATTCCTTTCAAATACGTCGCAGCTGTTGTACCCCCTGTCTCAACTAAACCTGTCTAATCACACATTCTGTCACGACTGTAACTGAAAAAACTTGTCAGGTCTTCAGAACTCCTTGTGTTTTGTTTGGTATAAAGTACCAAAGATGTCCACAGATCATCAGGTCCATACGGTCACACTTCATGGTGACCTTCTCATCTTTCAATGCAAGCACTCGAGCCCCAAAGCCTCCGAGGTCACGTTCTGCCGTGTGTCCTTCAACCGGGACTCGGGCACCTTCGCAAACAAAGACGACAAAGTAATTCCCATGTATAAAAACGCCTCAAGAGCAGTTAGTATCGTCCGCTGCGCCGCTGCCTTGAACGCGAGGACGAGGCAGAGAGACCCGTGCGTGTTGCTGAGGCTTCACAGGAAAGCATCTCAAGGGTTTAAGTATATGCTTTACTCTTTGACCGGTAAAACACATGCAAAACTACACACAGAATTCTCATGGCCTTATGAGATAGGAGAAGACATCTCCATTTTGCACGGACCCACTTTGGTCTGGAGTCACCAGGACGTTGTTTTCTACACATCTGCGGAAACTGGTGGTGTGAAGGAAGTCCCAATGCGTCTCAGGGTCAACTTTATTGGCGAGTTGCCCCTTCCTCAAAGACACTTGGCAGTTCTTGGTTCAGAAAAGACAACAGAACAGGATGGGGAAGATAAACCTCTTCTTTATTTGTTAGAGGATGGCAGAACTTTTGGCGCTGACCGTCTTTTACCCGCCGCCTACAGTGCGGTTGTTCGATGTATGCTGGTGCCTTCGGCCCAGGCAGTAGATGGATCACTTGGATCGACTGTGGTAGCTGTTACCTCTAGGAAACAGCTGGTGTGGTTTGAGAATGGACTTCCGGAAGAAGTGTGTCCGCTTCCATACGACGAGCCGCAGAGCGTTCGACTGGTTCATACAGGAACCGGCTGTCTCATCGCTGTCGTCTTCGGGCATGGAAATGTCTGTGCCGTGTGGAAGGATAGCTTCAAGGTAGGTTCTCTTCGGGGTTCTTCACGGCACATCACGGATACGATGAGGGCTTCCCGAGTGTGAAGAGCAGGGTTATGGGGGGTATCAGAGGTTAGTACAGTGCTCTCTGAATTGAGTGGCGCTGACATGCTAAAGCTTCTCGGCGCTCTCTATTAAACACACAGTAAACATATGTAATGGTGTTTTATCAGCTTGTATTGGATAGAGTTCCTCCTCCCTTATTTCCATTACTTGTCACATACAACGATGGTACGTTCCATAGGTATCACTTAATATCAGGTAGGTGTTGGTATCAGTGCATCTGGATGTTAATTAGCACAGTGTGAGTGAGACTGATCTCTGACACCATCTGATGCGTCTCTAAAGAAACGTTAAGGAGAGCCATGAGCCGTTAGGAGTCGAGTCTGAGAATCAAGGTCAGGTTGCCTCTCCTTGCCTGTGTATTTCATCATTCCTCAGAGAGCTGATATTTTCCTTTTAACGCTCTAAATACTCAGCGCTCAGAGTAAACCTAACTGAAAGGATTTCAGCCATCCCACAGCTCCCTCGGGCTTCACGACTGGTTTAGTCCGGTATTCTGAGTGCACTCCTGTGTGCGCGGCGTTTGTCCCCTGTCCTTTGGACAATAGATGGAGCAGTTGAGTGCTAACACGTGTTTTAAACGGCCCGAGTGAATCCCGTTAGCACTTTTTAGGGACGTGTGATGACTCTCTCCATTCAAGGTGAAGAAGTCTGAAGGTTGTGTTTATCCCGAATTCACACACAGGGGGTTGGCATTTATGAAGCTTTAGCGATTGAGCTTGTTACCTGCCCAGGCACAGCTGGCTAATTAGTTCCAGCTGCTTAATAAGATTTTTGCCTAATTAGATAAGACTTACACTAGTCATGTGATCATAATTTGCTTTGTATTAGTTTTTGATGAAGGCTATGATGATGGTTGTCTCTTCCCAGGTGGCTGCGAGCTGGACAGATGTGCGCCTCTTGCTTGTGGATGATTTCATAGGGGTGGGGTTTGAGCAGATGTTGCTGGTTTTTGAAGAAATCGACTCAGCAGACGGAACCCTGGGGAAATTCCTCCTGACGGACCTCGCCGGCGTCTTTTACTCGGTCAGTATGTTTAGTTTTGCTAACTCTGGCTCTGACTCTGGTGATTTGGTCACCATGTGGCCGGTGGGGCTGTGATTAGACGGTGATTGCATGATGACACACTGATAAACTTTAAGCTCGGGCCACCAGGGCGTTACTTTCCATTCTGATTAGCTGCTTCTGGTGTTTTTGTGTTTGTTCACAGCACGGCGGACCAGAGGGTGTAGACGGACACCGGTGCGAGATGGCAGAAGAAAACATGACCTTAACAATTCAGGCTCTAGAAGCCAGACTCCGGGTACGAAGCTCACTGTAATAACCATTTAAAGGGGATGTGTTCCGCAATTTTTTTTTTCCTTTTTAGATATTCAAATAGAGGGGGCACTGGTGGCTCAGTGGTAGGTGTTTCGCCTGCCATGCGGAAGGCCGGGGTTAGATTCCCAGCCAGTGCCCAACCCCCCAGCCACTGGATGCAGTGCCGGTCTCAAGCCCGGATAAAATGCGAGGATTGCGTCAGGAAGGGCATCCGACGTAAAACCTGTGCCAAGTTGTATGTGCGGACCGGATATTCTGCTATGGCGACCCCTTGCTGGGAGCAGCCAAAAAACCAACAAGAAGATATTTAAATAGAACACACACAAAAAACATTAAGCAAGAAAATCTGATTTTCTTCCTATTGTGACCTCATATTCCAAGAGACCCACCCCCAACTCAGTGCTCAACTCTGCCCAGCACTGCCATATGTGGGGTGCCATTATTAACAGCTACAGTGAATGAGGCTAGGATAGTGGGTAGAAGCTGATTGTTAATCAGCATGTCTTCAGCTCTAAAGTAGGGCTTGGTTAGCCATTAGCGGTTGGCAGTTAAGGCTAGCTTTAGGAAGTTAAAGCAATCTTTAACTGTCTAGCTATTAACCGCTAACTTAGCCTTCTATTGTGTATACAGTTTGTCTTTTTTTAAGAATGTGGGTGGGAAAAAGCCAGGCGTCAGTTAGGATACAGCGCCCCCTGGAGTAGACAAGGTTAAGGTCCTTCCTCAACAGTGGCAGCTTACGGGTGCTGGAACTCGAACCCCCGACCTTCTGATCAGTAACCCAGAGCCTTAACCAGTTGCGCCACCACTGAAAGAAGAGACAGAAAGAAACTTGAGCAGGACACAGAATGTGAGATATATTTCAGCTGGAACATCTGGACACTGACTTGTTTATAAAGGAGAATCATGTGTGAGCTTTAATCAAGCATAGCGCGTTCCTGAGTCCGGTTCTCACTGTCCTTTAAAGGTTGACACAGACCATACACTGGTCTCAAAATTTATATTACGTGTGTAAGAACGTGTTAAAATCAAGATAAAGTAAAATAAAGTTTTTATAGGAAGTACAGATTGTTGTATACATGTTAAAATTATTGAACAGGGACAAGGCTGATCCTGTGGACACGCCCATCTTTGGGAGATGCTAATATTAATGAATATGTAATTACAATGTTCATGTGACAATGTGTCAAAACAAACAAGATGTCTGAAACCCAAAAAAATAAAGAATTTTTTTTTCTGGAAGATTCTGTAAAAAGCTTGTGTATTTTTTTTTTTTTTTTTTTTTTTTTTGATGGTTGTTTTAAAGGAAATTATAATGAGGTCTCGGGTCACATGATCTCAGTGCCATGGAAGAGAGGTTGGTCCTAATTAGCATACTGAAAGTACAGGCTGCACTAAACAATTTTTGAAAATATTTTTTTTTATAGATCGATGTACAAGGCCGAGACGACGACGGTATCAATCGTCACTTTTATGAATATTCTCCTTATATTTATTGTATACTTGTGTGTAGTCTGAATCAATCTTTAATTAGTTTTATGTCACCCACATGTTTGTGTTAACTGGTGTGTTTGTGTGTGTGTGTGTGTGTGTGTGTGTGTGTTGCAGAGCGGTTTGGTGTTCCTCCAGGAGCTCCGGAAAGACCTGTGTGTTAAAGATCGTGTCATCCAGCAGTGTGTCTCCGCTCTCCGTGACCTTTTATCAGACAGGAAGTACACCATGTCTCCTGCGCCGCAGGTCTCTCACAGTTTCTCTCGCTCAGTTTCACTGCTTTGTATAAAAAAAAGTTTTAAACGACACAGTATAAGTGGTGAGTGATTAAACAGTAAGTTCTGATGCAGCAGACAGACGTGTTGGTGCAGACGAGCGTCTGCCTGTCTTTGTGCCCGTCTGTGTGACTGATCATTATATCTTACGGTATAAAGACGTTAGTGTGGTAATGACTCTGTTACAGTGTAGTGTGTCGGAACAGCGGTGTGTGTGAGCGCGGCCCGTGTCCCTGTGTTACAGGAGGGACTGGTGTGTCTGCTGGACGACCAGAGCGAGGAGGACGAGTGCGCCCCCCCCTGTGTGAGGAGGGAAATTACTTTTAATGAGAGTCTCCCGAAAGTGGAGCGAGTCTGGCACAGAGTCATTGCACAGACACTGGTGTTTGGGGCGCTTCTAACACCAGCCAATCAAACGTAAGATTCATCATCATAATAATAATTACTAACAAATTGCATATTGAATGTCCAAGCACATTATAATAAAACATTTGTTGTACGTCTACAGAAAAATAATCATCACTTGGTGTCAATAAAGCACCGTTCATTAGTTTCCTCTAACGGCTCACCGCTGTGTTTATTCCTCTCGTACCACAGCAGCGTCTCACTACATTCACACGTTCACACTATTTACACGTTTATTAGGGACAGAAACACAAATCAGGTCTGAATCATAAACGTGTGTGTGTGAGTGTGTGTGTTTAGCACAGCTGGGCCGGTCACACACTCTTGAACAGGCACGTATCAGTTGTCACACACACTTGGCCTGGAGTCGTCCCTGTCCCTCCATCACGTCCTCGGAGGGAAGAGACGGAGACGTACACGAGGAGACATGCGGAAAGACACGAGTCTGTACTGAATGAACAGATCTCTCAGTCACAGCTAAACGAGTGTGTGTGTGTGTTCCTGCACATGTATCTGTCCTTGAGTTACAAAACATCCTCCCATCTGGTTTCCATGGAAACGGCCTGAAACTCTTTCTCTCCCCCTCTCTCTAATTATCCCTCTGTCTCTTTCAGTCTCTCTCTTCCTTGTTCTCTGTTGTTTCCTTCTGCTGTTTTCTTTTTCTGCTTGTCTCTCTCTCTCTCCCCACCTCTTTCTCCCCCTCTCTCTCCCCCTCTCTCCCCCTCTGTCTCTCTCTCTCTCTCTCTCGCTCTATCTCTCTTGTCCTTTTGCTCTCTGTTTCAAACTTTCACGTATCCGTCTCGTTCTGAATTCGTCTCGTCTCTCCTCTACTCGCGTCTCTCTTCTCCATGTCCTGTTCTCTGATCAGTCTCTCAGGCATGTGGTCCATTCTGGACGTTTCTGCAGTGATGTCATCCCCTCTGTCCATCTGTCTTTTATTATTTCATTTTGTTCCTTCATCATGCGTCTGTCTTCACTCTGTCCTGTACAGTTATACGTGTCCTCGTGCTTATCCTCTTTGTCCTGTCTGTCGTCTGTTCTTCTCTAATCAGATATCACCTCCTTCCTGTCTTCTGATCCGGTACTTCCTGTTATATTCTCGTGTTACTGTATAGTTTATCCTGATGTCTCCTGAGTGAGGAATAGATGTCCCCAGGTGAGGGACAGGGACAGGACTCTGCTCTACACTTCTTCTCTTCCCCCTCTCCTGTGTTGTCTTCCCTCAGGCTTTCAGGACGGTCTCACTGCGAGGTCTTTGCGCTGTACTCCGTCGTCTTCTACAGATGAAAGTTTTATTACGGTTAAAATGAAAATTTAATTCATTAATTAAAAAGTATTAAAATAAATATCGTTATAACTTGTTCTTTTTTTCATTTTACGTAACCATATGTATTTTATTTGTATTATTTATTTTTTAAGTCATTTTCGGGTTTTTGGATATTTTTCTTAATAATGTTTCATTTAAACAACACATTTTCATTTTAATAATCCACACCTTAATGTTTTTATTACAATTTTCTATGTTGTTTTTATTTTATTGTTGCAGTTTAAGTATTTTTCCCGCATGTTCAACTAATCTCCACCTGCTTTTTTTTTTTTTTTGCAATTTCTGTTATAGTTAAATTTCCATCTGTCTATTTTCTACAAAATGTATTTATTTCCACGTTCATATTTCAAACTAATATTTTTACATTGTGATGTTTAACCTTAAAGACGCCACAGCTCACACTGAACCGCTTCTCCGTTGTCTCTGTGTTACGTCTCGCTTCATGTTTGTCGTCTCTGTCTCGTTTGTGTCTCAGGACGGAATCTGAAAGCATCGTGATGATGCCTGCTGTCGTAGCCACGCCCACTATGGTTCAAAGTCTGAACAAAACCCTTTGCTACCCCGAACCCTTAACCTCCGCGACCTCCGGACCCCCAGATGCTAAAAGGAGCAAGTTCCCTATCGGTACAGCCATACTCCTTACCACTGACCTCGCCCCGTTGTTGACCTCTGACCCCGATAAGTGCTCTGTCCTGCTGTGCTTTTCTACCAGCGATGCAGGAAGTGCGGCTCCGCGTTGTGAATTAGTGCGCTTAGATTTAAAGGGGGCGCTAGAGGGCAAATTTCAGCCGCGGCTTCTGGAGGACTGCAGCCTCGACTCAGGTAACGTGTGTATGTATGTATGTGTGTGTTTGTGCGTGTGATAGAATAAACACCTCCGTGTGTGTGTGATCTATCAGGATGAAGCTCATTTACGTGTTTGTTATGGTGTTCAGATGAGTCCAGGGAGGACCTCCTGAGTCTGATGGCAGCGTCCCAGTTTTGGGGATTTCACATCGTGAGTACCGATCGCACCGTGGTGGACGTGTCGAGGTTTCTGGAGGAGAAGTTCAGAGCTAAACGCGTCCAGATTAGCCCACAGTATCTCCTGAGTGGGTCCACACACCCGTCCAGAGCGTCCATGCTGTTCCACTGGAAACCATGCAGCTCCTTCAACGGAAGCTTGGACGTCTATTCCAGGTCTGAAAACTCATCTTTAAAATCATACGAATAATCCGCGATTATGTTTATCCAGTATTTCTGAATGACGTTAGTCTCCTCCTCTGCAGCGATCATCTGGGTTTGCTTGGTTTCCTTGACTCTTTCTGCAACTTCCTTCCTCCTTCTCATCATATTACACTCCTCCGAACTGGGCAGGGCAGAACCAAAAGCCCCGCCCTCTTTATGGAGAATGAGATACTCATGATTAAAGAAGGCGTGGCCGAGCTGATCCACGGCGACGTGAAAGAGCCTAGCGAGGTTCTGGGCGCTCACGTCTGTCCTGAGCGGTGGCTAAAAGAAAGGAGTGCTCAGCTCCGCTCTCTTGTGGAGGTAAAGCGTTATCAGCGGATGGTGGAAAGAGCGGTTGACCTTAAGATGGCGAGCGACGTTGCGGTCCTCGTGGAGGCGGAGCTAAACGGGAGTCGGAATAAATAACTCGCACTCCACAGTGCAGCTCGTTACAGTTGTGTAATTAAAGTGCTTTTGTTTTGTTTTGTGGAAGTCGTTAATTAGCAGCACTCTCCATCCGCTACCACGGCTAATGAAGCTAACGACTAGCCGAGGATGGGAAATCCGAATGTCGCTTGTAGATGTATTATATCAGTGATGTGTGTATTTATTGGTCTATTGTGAATTAATGTACATGTACGGTGGTGTTTAATAAACAAAAACAGAAGTGTGATCTTTTCTGTGTCTCTCTTCACCTTTCACAAAAAATAAAATCACATCATTTTGGTTTTATTGAATAGCATTATCAACATTACAGTGAGAAATTAGATTATACAGTATATCTAAAATAAATAAGATATTTATATTAAATGTAATTGGAGTGTAACAGTACTCGTGTTCCTGTTGGTACCGCTCAGAGCAGGAGGTTCGGTTCAGTGCTTGTTGTGGTCCAAGTTGAAATTAGTTTAATTTAAAATCGTGCAGTGGGATTTCCTCTCTCAATCAGATTAATTCTAATTACTTGAACTGAAACCTTGCACACTATTCTGCACTTGACGCACATTATCTTGCCAATAACTGGGCACGGTTCTACACTGCACTACGTCACATTTCAACTATATTTCATTTTATTATACTGTACAGTATTTTATTATATATTCTTCATTTTTAATATTTCTATTTTATTCTACTATTTTATTTTCATTATCTTATTGCTTGTATATTATATGAATTTAAAAGTTTTCATATTCTTTTATATTTCTAATTTGTAAACTCTTACTTCTCATACTCTTATTTCGCACTGAAACTTTCTTTTGAAATCTTGAGGTCATCAGCAGTCGTATAAGCATTTCACTTCATGTCATACTATGTATGACTATGTGACGAATAAAATTAGAATTTTGAATTAGAATTTTGAATTAATTGAACCGCCAGACATACCACTGAGGACTTAAATTCTTAAACCAAACCTCAGAGATATGAAGTGTGTGCAGGTGTGAAGTTTATCTATATAAATAAAAGAGAGGTTTTGTCGGTACATTAGTCAGAACTCGCTCTTTCACTAATATCTTTGTGTCATACACTAACTCACTGACGTGGTTTGACGCGATTTTTCACTTTGGCAGTGAAAAGTCATGATAATTAAACACCACTAACGTTTATGAAACTGTATTTATTTTTCTGCAATTTAAATTAAAGTTCATTTTATTTGTCTGAATCTTATGAACATCTTCCAGCTGTCTTTATCCAGCTGATCGTGACAGTAAGCAGCCCTGATGGTTGAGTTCTCCATTCCTCACAGGTTTGCACATCGAAACCTAAGGGTTCTCATCCATCGCCTCACTGAGGGCAATTCATCCTCCAGCTCAGCTTGATAGAGCGGCAGACGCACCATTCAGACGCCTGTGTTCTGGTCAATTGTTCAGCCAAACACAGGTGTATGTGTCTACCAGCACAGGACACACTAGGGCAGGACCTTGGGCATCTGTACAGCAGCTTCATGCGCTGTTAGATCGAAACTAGCTGTGAACAATATGTTAAACATCTCCAAGTAATGGTACTCAAAGTGAATGTGGTGCCTACTTCAGCTAATTACGACTGGGAAGATGGTACCTCACTGAGAGCTTAGACGCCCCACCTGCCACGCTACGCCAGGAGCCCAGGGGGGTTTAGCTGAATTCAGTCTGTCTGTCATCCTGGACGATTCTGTTGTAACCTTATAACTGAACCCTATGTTTCCTTGACTAAACTCTCAGTTCTTTAGAAGCGTAAACTTTTAGACTACGCCCTTGTGTGTTCAGTATGTACCTTAGGGTGTTGTTTACACTACAGAGCAGCTACTTGTTCCACCAGTTATGGGATGTCACTCGTCTCCTTCAGTGATATGCCATACCACGAGCGGTGTTTTATCCTCATAAGCACTGCTGAGGGTTGTGCTGCTCTTGGTTATCTGCATGTTAACTACCTTCTCCTTACTCTGTAAGGTCAACATCACCCCTTGATTGTGTGAGAGTGAGAAGTTCCTCATGAGTTAGTTAGTTCACTCCTTCTGATCATGTGTTCCCGGGTACTTGCAGGAAGTCCGGGCTCTCTGGCATCATGCTGTACTGTAGAAGGTTTTGCGCAGATGTTTAAACGTTGTCTCTGTTCGTATGATGTCTCTAGCCTTGTGTTAATTTTGTCGTTTCTGGGGTTCGGCTGCCTGCCCTTTGGTGTGCAGAGCCCACGTTTGCTCGTATTCAAGTTAAATATTTTTTTTCTTGGGATTTTTCCAGATATTCTCCCTAATTTGGTTGTAGCCAATTCCCACCCATCATTAGGACACTCCCACATCAAGACTACTCGTCAGTGAGGCCCGAAGACTGTTTTCATCTGTGAGGCCAGACAACCGCACTCACCGTTGCGGTGAGCTCACTGACACCCGTGATTGGCTTAGAGCTGTGAGTGATGTGAGAGTGCACGAGTGCCTCCGATCCCTCCCCTCTTAGACAGCCTGGCCAATCAGCTCCCTCTAGGTTCCCGGCCGCGATAGACTACAGCATCGCCCAGGATTCAAACTTGCCAGCTCATTACCACTGCACCACTCGCGGGGCCAAACCTTTAATAATTAAACAGCCCTTGGATCTGCCTCGTTAAATGCAGGCACCCTGGCCACAGTGTGTGTACAGAGCATGCTCAGATCTGATAAAGGTTCATGATTGCACACAGAGTGTGCAGAACAGCTTCGGGTAGAGAGACACAGAATGCACCGTTTCTTTTTTACTACTTTATTTAAAGTACAAACACACACAATCCATATTTATGAACATAAGCAGTTAAAGAATTGAGGAAATTAACGTATGCTAACAAGGATGTGATGTCTAAGGCCTAACGGTTTACGCTTCACACACTCCAAGGACTCGGCGACTGTGTCAGAATCACAGAGTTCTGTACAAACTTCTGTCCAAAGACAATTTTTAGAAAAACTTGAACAATCATTTATTTTCATATTAAATCTCATAAAAAGCAATAGAATACTTAAACATTTCTGAGGTTCATACAAATACTCTGGCAGTGTATTCACTTCAAATTTGGCCTGTAACGTGGCTGCCCAGTGGCGTTTGGACAGATTGATTTGTCTCGAAGCGTATTCACATCTATATTGGGTGAAACATTTGGTGGAGCAGAGACAGTTGGACAGTCCTTGCTCAGTGCTGTGCCTTTAGACGACTAGTTCAGGAACAAGACAGAAAATAAAAGGTGTTCTAGAGGTCACACGCTGTGCTGAAATTACATTGTTGTTGTGCCGAGCGTCAGTTCGAGTGCATCATTTAGTTCTGGGTTTTTATATTGTTGTTGTTCCAAAGGTTTCCAGAACCCCGCTGCTCCTGGCTCACTGGTAGTTTTCGGATGATCAGACGTGTGTAAGGAGATCTTCTTTTTCTTTATTTATTATACACTGCTTTTCTCTGTATGGAGGTGTAGGAAGGAACTCTAGCGCTAGCAACCAGACGACTCTGAGCTCACATGCTTTAAAGTCTTTAAAGAGTAAGACCCCTTCACCTTACCTCTAGGCTTCAGGATTAAGACAGATAAACATAATATAAACAGGATTCCCTGTCCTTCACACGTTATCTTGTGTATATGAGTAATGAGTGTGTGTGTTCCGGTGTCCTTTAAGACCGCAGTATGAGTCATGCCTTCACTGTTAAATAGAGATCAGGACACGGTGCTTTTCTGTAAGAGCTGCAAGAGATTGATCATTAACAAGGAGTGTGTGGGAGATTTTTGTGCCATGCAGCCGATGAAGGACTGAGTCAGGGGAAGAAGAAAGTTGAAGCGTGTTTGAAGTGTTTTAAACTGATAAGCCGCCGGATTCAGCCGCCGAGCGTGGATAAGAGGGAGTGGGATTGACTGTGAGTGCAGTGTGTTTAGGAGCAGAATGTGGAGCTGTCTGGGGTTTTTACCAAACCTGAGGTCTGAGCTGAAGGCTGTGACTAGATAAATAAACTAATTACTCTACCAGTACCAGTGAGAACCGGGCCTTAGTGTTGCAGTGCAGTACATTGTGTAGAGGTAATCAAGGCCACTCCTCCTTCACTAGTCTTGATGTCTAAGCGATGTGTGCTAAGTGATTCCGATGTTAGTGAGAATCATGTTGTTGTATTAATAAAGCTAAAAACTCTCACCATCATCTTCATCCAGTCATGTGATCATGTGACCTGTCCATGGAGGATTTATAAATGGCTATTTTCGTTACTGTTTGGTGTACTCTTCACCCTATATAGATGTGAGACGTTTGTAGTTAAAGCTGACGTTCCTCCCCGACTGATTGACCGAGCTGGACTCTTCCTCACGCTCATCTCATCTGAAACATGCTGTTCGCTAACCATCTGTAAATCCTGGCCTCGCGTTTCATCCCTGATTGAAATCGACTGGCGCCTGCCGCTTCTTCGCTGCTGTTCCTCCTCGACCACGTGCTGCTACAGCGGCGTCTCTCTCACCCTCGGCTGCTACACTTTGGCGGTGGTTTCGTTTCGGATTATTTTGTAGGTGATCCAGTAGAAGATGTTGAAAATGAGGAAGGCCAAGGGAAACGCTGCTCTGGAGATGGTGTCGATCCTCTTTGCCCGGTCAACAAACTTCCTCTTATTGTTCTCGACCAAGGTTTGTTGCACAGCACCGTCACTTTTCACCGCCATGCCATCCTTCACGCATGTCGCTATGCCGTAGCCCGAGAAATGAAAACGCCCCTCTCTGAGTTCCTCCTCCTGGATAGTAAAAATAAAACAACATAGTGAATTTATCTTTTTATTTGGAGTAAAGAACTTTAATGAACAGCTCAGAGTGTCTGCTCAGGTAATCTGTAGCGAGATCGTTTAAACGTTTGTCTCACTGTTTATTTCTGAATGATTACAGGGTTAGCTCTTCTGAGTCTCTTAACGCTTAACTGGTTCATGTGTTTCAACAGAAGGTGCAATTCATTCAGATTTACACACGACACACATACAGGCACGTGAAGGTGGATCACTTCATTCCGTTTATTCCCACCACAGCATGGTATGAGTGCTACAGATTGCCATCAGATTACCTTCAACAAACAGACACAGTAGTTACAGGTGATGATCTCGAACATACAGGAGGCGAGTGTCTAGGACCAGTTCCAGTCACAATGATGTAAGAGGGAGGGAGGGACCTGATGGAGCTGATAAAGCAGTTGGAGCTGATTGAGTTTTTGGATCTGATGAACTGTTTGGATCTGATGAAGCTGATGGAACTGTTGGATCTGATGGAGTGTTTGAATCTGATGGAGCTGATGGAGTTGGTGGATCTGTTAGATCTGATGGAGCGGGTGGAGTTAATGGATAAGTTGAAGTTCTAAACCTTGATATTTCGTCTCTGTCTCCGTTTAAGGCGAATAAATTCCTTCTGCTGCCTCGAGACAAAATTCACTCCGGCGTACTCCAGCAGTGCCGCAAAGACAAACAGCAAACACACCGCCATCCAGATGTCTATGGCCTTCACATATGACACCTGTTCATCAAACACAGACAAGAAAATGCTTACTTGGTATGATAATACAATATGTTCATAAAAATGACAAAACGAAAGAAGGAAATAAGTGAAGACAAAGATAAAAAAAGGAGTAAAATGAAAAGCAAAAAGGTAAAAGCAATTAAAAATAAAGAAAATAAAGAAAAGAAAGTAGAGTGAAAGATGAAGGTAAACAATCCTATAGGATGTAAGGGAAGGAAAATAAGAGAGAAGAAATGAGAAGGGATAATTAGATGGTGTGTGTGTGTGTGTGTGTGTGTGTTGTATAACTGATGTTGGAACATTACGCCGCTGTATTGATTGCCGTGAGATGATTTTCAGCTGCGAGACTTTAACGCGCGCTCAGTTACAGCGAGCTGATCTGCACTTCCTGATAATTACACACTCACTGACTCCCGTACGCTCAATACGAAACGTGATCACCTGAACACACACATCACAGATATGGGTTGTGAGGCATGAGAGCGAGTGTGTGAGGTGACTGGAACGTTTGCTGCTGTCAGGAAATGAGACTCTAAAGGATCATTAACGCCAGAGATGTCACCACGCGGAGCAGGACAAGCCACACACTCAATACGGGACGCAGGCGGTTTCTGTGGCGAATGATGTCCAACAAATCACAGGATCCAGTTATTGTGCCTGTTAACTGAT
The DNA here is from genome assembly GCA_028565275.1 of Leiocassis micropogon. Lineage (NCBI taxonomy): Eukaryota > Metazoa > Chordata > Actinopteri > Siluriformes > Bagridae > Leiocassis > Leiocassis micropogon. The sequence goes on along the minus strand of JAOVVA010000051.1, from coordinate 27,846,791 downwards.
CCCATAGCCCTGGAAGCCCCGCTTGCTTTAGCATTGCTGTGGCACGTATGGAAACATTTCACACATTCTATAAAGATGGAGCTCAGTGTTAAATTCTAAAATTAGTTTACGTTTATCCTGAACAGGAGTGTGTTCACATCCTGAAGCTGCTGATTTATTTGATGTAGCAGACAGGAAGTTCCTGTCCCCAGCTGTTAGTTGTTAGTTGCAATCATGCTAATTAGCTTAGAGAATGGAGCAGCTTGTAAGTGTATCGTTTGAGCGTACCTTTGGCAGTGAGGCTCTGGAGCCGGAGCTCTGTGTGGTCATGGTGAGCACGGTGGTGATGCCGAGGGCGACTCGAGCCGGCGCGGCGTCCATGTTGATCCAGAAGGACACCCAGGACAGGATGACGATGAGCAGGCTGGGGATGTACATCTGGATCAGGTAGTAGCCCATCTGCCTCTCCAGCTGGAACTTCACCTCAATGCAGGTGAACTTTCCTAAACAACAACAGCAGTCGCAAAATGAATCTTTCACTTCTCTGTCAAATTATACCTATGACAAGATTTAATTATTCTTCACCAGATGTTACTCTGAGCTAACAGATGTAAGGACTGTGGGCGTGTCTCTCCATCTAACACATTTCTCGCCTCTCTCTCCTCATCCATAGATCTTCTATGGCCTCTGTCCTCTAAACCAAGGAAGACTTCTTGTCCTGCTCCTTGGCTATCTGATGTATTGCGCAACAACAGGAGAGAATTAAGAACTGCAGAAAGAAGATGGAAGAAATCGAAACGTGATCCAGATCTCGAATCTTACAAGACTCTTCTCTCCAAATTCTTGTGTGACATGACTTCTGCCAAAGAAAACAGAGAAAAGTTTGAAGCCTCCGCACATGATCCTGGCAAACTCCACAACAACTTCTCATTACTCAACCCACCGACTCCTCCTGCCCCATCCTCTCTGACTGCTGACGACTTTGCCACATTCTACGACGGGAAAATTGCAGCAATCCGCCAGTCCTTCGCTCCCAACCCAACTCCTACACCAGACCTTCCCTTTCCTCCCTTAGCAGGATTCTCCAAGATTCAGTAGATCATCTCGTCATCCAACCCAACCTCCTGTTTATTAGGACCAATCCCTTCCACAATGCTCCAGGCCATCTCACAAGACCTCCTTCCCTTCACCACAACCATCATCAACCATTCCATATCATCTGGTCATGTTCCTGATGCTTTTAAGAAGGCAAGAGTGATTCCCATCTTTAAGAAACCCTGCCTGGACCCAACAGAAGTTAACAACTATCACCCGGTATCGCTTCTCTCTTTTATTTTCAAAATTCTTGAAAGGACTGTTTATAACCAAATCTCTCTTGATCTCCCACAAAACAACTTTAAAGATCTTAACCAATCTGGATTCAAAGTGGCACATTCTGTCAGTCACATGCCCTTCTGTCAGTCATTGAGAAGCTCCATGCTGCTAGATCTGCTAAACTGTCATCTGTCCTCATCCTCCTGGACCTGTCAGCTCTATTTTTACAAGCCTTGGAATCTGTGGAACTTTGTGGTAATGGTTTGCTTCTTATCTAGAAGATAGGTCATATGAGGTGACATGGAGGGGATCCACATCTGCCCCACGCAGACTCTCTACTGGTGTCCTACAGGGCTCAGTACTTGGTCCTCTCCTGTTCTCCCTCTATACCAGGTCTTTTGGTAAGGTCATATCATCACATTGATTTTCATACCATTATTATGCAGATGACATGCAACTTATTCTCTCATTTCCTCCCTCTGATACTCAGGATTCCACCCGGATCTCAGCAAGTCTGGTAGACATCTCATCCTGGATGGCAGCTCATCAGCTGAATCTCAATTTGAGTAAAACCGAACTACTGTTCATCCCTGGTGACTCATCCCCAGGTCAAGACCTTGTGATATCCCTGGACAGTGATCGGATCAGTCCTACAGCCACTGCCCGCAATCTTGGGGTAACCGTGGACAATCATCTGTCATTTTCCCCACACACTGCTAACCTTACTTGCTCTTGTCAATTTTTTCTTTACAACATCAGAAGAATCTGCCTATTTCTTTCTTTCTTCCCCACTTCTCCGCTCCCTGCACTGGCTTCCTGTAGCTGCCCGCATCAAATTCAAAACCCTGATGCTCACCTACAAAGCTAAAAATGGCCCAGCACCGATTTACCTCTCCGCTCTAATCACACCACGCACTGCACCACGTTCCCTCCGATCCTCCAGCACTGCTTGTCTCATCCCACCATCTCTCAGGGATCGAGGACAACATTCATCCAGACTCTTTTTTGTTCTGGCACCTAGGTGGTGGAACGAACTTCCTCTAGATGTCCGTACAGCAGAATCTTTGACGATCTTTAAACGACGACTCAAGACACATCTGTATCTTCAATACTTCAGTAATTAAACCCAACCCCCCTTAAAAAAAAACTCTTTCCAGTTGTGTTTGACTGATGCCACGTAGTTAGTAACCCAGTAATCCAGTGTAAGTATCTATCCAGTGGTATAAACTTCAAAGCACTTTTTGTAAGTCCCTCTGGATAAGAGCATCTGCCAAATGCGTAAATGTAATGTAAATAGAGTAAACTTACTTCTGCTTTCCTCTGACACTCTATGGCAGTATCCACTATACACTCACGCTTAAAAGTTTGTCGCTTTGTCACAAGTTTGTGTTTGTCACAATCACTTGCAAATTTCTTTGTTTTTGTTTAGTGATTTATTTTCTACATTTTACAACAATACTCAGGGTTTAAAAACTCTGAAATAACACACATGGAATTAGATAATTAAGTAACAACAGTAACAGTCAGTTGTTATTTTATGACATGAAGGTCAGCTGTTCTGGAACGGTTCTTCCAAGAACAGTATTGTGTCGAGTGCGTTTGTAAAACCGATCAAGCTCCATGATGAAACTGTCTCTCATGAAGACCTTCCCAAGACCAAAACTGAGCTCTGCTGCAGAGGAGAAGTTCATTTAGAGTCACCAGCCTCAGAAATCACCAATTAACGAACAGCACCTCAGTTTAGAGTCGTTATGAAGCTTTACAGAGCAGAAGTAGCAGATATACATCTCAATATCAACTGTTCAAAGGAGATTATTGTGTGTTTTGGATAAACGCCTTCAGTATTGTTTTACACTGTAGAAAGAAATAAACATCAGGAACAACCATGGAGTTAGAAGGGGTGTACAAACTTTTGAACGGTAGTGTATATAAATACAGTATGAACATCAATATGTACAGCAGCTGAAAAGTGAGGCCACGCCCCTTAATGAGGACTGACAGATACACAGGCTACACCTCCTTCATTGTGTTAGCATTAGCATTGTGAGGTTCTTTGTTGCAGTGTTTGGTGTTAGCTCTAGTGCTAGCATATAAATGTACCTGGGATCGTTAGGAATGAGTGAACTAGCTGTAACTTATGTACCTTTAGGAAAGAACTTTAGGTTCTTGACCTGTTTTAGCATGTTGCTGTAAGTATGCTCATTTCTGCTGATCTTTGTGAAAACGGTAATGAAAGTTTTTATGTATTTGGCATGCAGTCGCCTCATCTTACCGGTGTTGTAGTGTTTGGTGCAGTAGCCGAGCTCTTTCTCGTCCCTGATGATAAACTGAGGCAGCGTCAGGCCCTCGGCAACCTGCACCGGCCCCGTCTCCAACCACTCAAAGATCAGGTCATTCATCGTGTAGCCGACTGCGTGGAGTTACACAAACACACCACTGTTATATCCGGAACACGAACTGCATAATGACCTCCAGGGCTGGAGACGTGCTAATAAACCTCTCATTATGTAGACTTTATATCTAACACCACATGATCAGTGAGTACATCACGACTCGTTAATAGGGTAAAGTAATCACACAGCTACGTCTGAGGACCGTCAGTTCAGTAAAATAATCAGTTACTAAGTAAAAATATCAAGATTGTATTAACAATTATGATAATATATTGAAATAAGACGACTAAGTTGTTATAAAGTTAGTTAGTTGATTGAAGTAATAAGTTATTAAGTACAAATAATTTTACTATAAGTAAGTAAAATTATTAAGTAGAAATCACAAACAAGTGACAAACGAGTTTCAATAACAAGATTAATTAAAGTCAAAATGAGCAGATTGTTAGTCGAATCGAAAAAGAAGCGGAAAAAAATGAGTTATTAAGTACAATGGGGCGTTCGGGACTTGTGATAAAATTTCTGGTGAATGTGTGAAAGTGGTACAGGAACAATCAGCGAGTGGAAACGCCTGATCACTGAAAATCAACATTGCTGACTAGCGAAAAAAACACATCTGTCTGTGTGAACTGTACACACATTCATTCACCAACACCACTTGCACGTTACAGGAACTCGGCTGAGAGTTATTACCATGTCCCCCGTACAGTCCTGACCTCGCTCCAAGACATTTCCACAAGGACTTCCCTGGGAGGCCGGTGCTTCAGACGTGAATCAGACAGGTAGTCCAATTCTGTTTTTATTGTAGCCTCATAAAAATTCTCTATAAAACTGCTGCTGTAATTTGCTCTTAAATAACATAAAGGGTCGTGTTTTTCAGCAAAGAATGAGCAAAATTTCATTTTAATTCTATAAATAATTTAGATGACAGGTGTCCAGTACATTTTAAAGTGACCGTATCACATAATATTACTTAATGGCGCAACTGTATAAATATATCAATATATAAACCTATTAAAAATATCAGTTGTTAGGTGATAATAATAAAATAATATCTTAAAATAGTGAGTTATTAATGAGGAAACAAAACACTAGCATGCCGGAACAAAATAACAACATCATGCTTTTGCACTTTTTCACAGCTTGCATTAAGAACAATAAGAAGTGGAAATTTACATACAGCTCTCCAGCTGCATGGTGCACGTCTGAACATCCATGGGGAAGTTCTTCAAATCCATCGGACAGGACAGAATCAGTGTCAACCTAGAGACAAGGTGTTTCATGTATTTACTCACTGGCAGTACTTTATCTTACACAAAACAATACACACACACATTCTTTGTGTCATGCAAGCACACTGAAGTTAGCATCCGAGTGTTTATCTGCAAGCATTATTCTGACACACATTGGGGACAGGGGTAGAGATGAGACACAGAAAGGGGACAGGGGTACAGGTGAGACCCAGGCCTGGGGACAAGGGCACAGGTGAGCCGAAGAACAGGGTAGAAGTGAGACACAGACCTGGGGACAGTGGTACAGGTGAGACACAGGCCTGGGGATGGGGATACAGGTGAGAAACAGGCCTGGGGACAGTGGTACAGGTGAGACACAGGCCTGGGGACAGGGGTACACATGAGACACAGGCCTGGGGATGGGGATACAGGTGAGAAACAGGCATGGGGACAGTGGTACATGTGTGACACAGGTTGGGGACAGGGGTACAGGTGAGACACAGGTGAGACAATGAAAGGCTGGAACAGACCACTACAGAACAGAGAAACAGCCAAATAACCCTCGTTATCTGTGGAAGTCAGTGCATTCATATTAACCTGCACTACTGTCTGAGCTGCTGTCATAGAGAATTAATGAACACTTTCTGACCAATCGGAGCGCAGGATTCAGCAGCACTCTGAGGTGACCTGCTGTAACACGTCCCCGAGCTCACAGGCACTCACTGATGTGATGCCAAATTACTTGAGTTATACCTCTCAGTGTTTGTGGGACGTGTGACTCTGTGCTGACCCACGTCCCCTGAAGCACACAACACATATTATTATACACACACGACTGACCCGACAACACGATCCTGAGCCGAGGTTCACCCCGCAGCCTGGCGTCCGTTTACGTTCCCCTGTTCTCCTTTAGGATCACTGAACAGCGGGGTTGTGTTTCAGCTTTAATGAGTTATTGTGCAGTATTGAGTGTGTTACAGCCAGGACGCCCTCCAGCACCCTCGAGGGAACAGACTCTAATGAAGAGACAGATTTACGTACGAGGGGGGGGAAAACATGACGCTTATCGTCCCTGCTGTAAATCTGCCTTCAGTCTTTAGTCTGGTCCATTTGGATTTACGTGGTTATAAGATCTTACTGATATAGAGGTCTAGTGTGTGTGTAGTCGACACCACCAGATTTCTTCATTCCTGATTGTGGCATTACAGCATTACACTGTGTGTAACTGTAAATGGATAAAAAAAAAGCATAATGTTCATGGCATGGTTTATTTGTCTATAACAGCAGGTTTGTGAGATGCAGCAAACAAATTAATGACAATCAGAATTTTTAATGTATAAAAGATTGAGACTTATTTTTGATTTGACTTGAATTCTTTATCCATTTATAGTTACATTCATGTTGTTACGTAACATCCATCTGACAAGTTAGTTTCTGTTCCAATGTTCTGATCACGCTGAACAATCTCACTTCAGAACTGAAGCTTTCTATTATTATTGTTATTATTATAATTTTTGTAATTTTCTTTTAATTGTCTATTTTCAAAAACATACCTGATGCTGTAAAGAACGTTTCCATCCTTAAAGATCCTCAGGAGTTTGTTGTCTGTGGTGACGTCATGGAAGTTGGCACCCTTCTCATTGGCGAAGAACAAGTCGGGTTTCCAAATCGAGTCCAACATGGATGGGTCCAAATCCAGCGAGGAGTCCGGGTACTCACTGTAGGCAAGGCGCGGGTCGTTCCACGTCTGACGAAGGAAAATGTTCACTCTGTAGTCCTGGAGCGTCCAGGAGGAAAAAAAACAATCAAACAACAACAAAAAAAACGGTGTATTTAAAACTGACAAGCGATTTAGTATTAGATTTTTAAAAGGCAGATTTGATCTACATGCATTTGTTAATGAAGTTACTGCATTTAAACCCCAACAGGCTGTTCCTCAATTACATTTAAGACTTCATTCGGAAGCTTTAAGGGAAGACACCAGGGGCTGAAAAGTGTAGCTGTTCCAAGTCTTTCCTTCACTGGAACTTTTTCAAAGCATGGCATTTGTTTTTGCAAATTCATCCAAGAGAATCAACCATGACTGAATCTCTAACAGGGTTTAGTACACAGCGCACGCAACGTTCAGGATTACATTCAAGGAAAACGCACCTCACTGGGACGTGTTCTTCAAACTCCTCAGAGTTACCAACAAAACATTATTCATCCATTTAAACATGTAGAAAATTATGTGAATTATTTAAAGCCGGAAATTCAGTCTTATAACCCTGTTGGAAAATCATTAATGTTATTAACATTTAATTAAGTAATTTAATAATTAATAATATGTATTGTTAATTATAATGTTATCATATCATATGATATTATTATTAGTATTATTATTACTATTATTATATATAATAATAATAATAATAATAATAATAATAATAATAATAATAATGATAACATGTAATTGTGCTGAGTGGGCGGAGCATAAAGTCTTCAACAGAGTTGTTTTTAAGTAATACATCGCAAACCGGTAACATTTTAGTGAGTGAAATTATCTTAAAACTAATTTATAATTCCTGAATAAAAGATCAGAGCAAACCTAATAAAAAGGTTAAAAATAGTAAAAACAGTCTAGAAATAAGCTAAATAATGTAATATTTGTGTTATTGTAATCTTTTCTTAAGAAATTGTAAATAATTTCGATTAGATTTAAGACATGTTCACCTGCCATGATGTCGTTTTGCATTGTACGGCAGACACAAGTGGATACATTTAATTTTATTACAGCACTTTAAGATGTGATTTAATTTGCAAAAAAAAAAAGAAAAGGAAATCACAATTGTTTTTTTTTCCTGTAAGTGTTTCGCATTAAGTTGTTTGATTTATAAATGCAGTTCAGTGCACGTGATTAACTAGAAGTCATTGTCTCTGAAGTGTTATTTGTAATACGATTGTTTTTATTTTTATTACTTTACTCCATTGTGTGTCTATACGTTTTTACTCTCTTTGCTCTTGGAGTCTCTGGCATATGCATTTCTCCGGGATTAATAAAGTTTTATCTTATCTTATATTGTTGTCCTGTTTGTACGGCTGTACCTCTCCGGATGTGTACAGTGGCAGTAAATATTACACACGGGAATTAACACAAGCCTCCCGGTACGATCTTATCACAATACAGAAAAGGTACAGATTTGATTAATACTGTAAAAATCATGATTTTATAAATATCTTGATTTGATATTTCATTTGTTAGAATTTTAAGATGTAAAACCTTTAAATAAGTGTTTGCATCCTAACTTCAGGTTTTGTACCGTAGATGTATTTAGCAGCTTCACAGCGGAATTGAACACGAGTTATTAAATGTAGCGCGTTCCTTATAACGTCGGTTTTCTCACTTAAAAACCGAGCGCAGCATTTAAACACTACAAACTAACTTCAGATACAAGAGTTGAACATTGAACTTTAAATTAAACGAAACAAAAATCTAGATTGTTACTGAGCGGAGCGTATCTCTGTCATTCTCTGTAATTATTATTTATCAACAAACTTAGTGAGTAGTTCACTCCTACACACGGGATGGGAATGTGTAACTAGAGATAGCTGGATTATAAAATAACGCTGGTGTTTTACCGCCTTGAACACTTCCAAAGTCTCAAAATTCAACTGAGCGATGAGTGTGCGGTTTGAATGGCTGCGAGCACGTGGGGCTTCTGACGTTGTTCGATTTGCGAGAGTAATCAGCGCATGTGGTGTTTTGAGACTGGTGTAAGAGTGTGTATTGAGTGAGTTTGGGGAGGAAAATTCACAAAGTAAAAATAGTTTTGAAAAAATCGATTCTGAAACACCTCAGAAGAATTGACCAAATCAGATGAGACTGTTTAGTGTTGTACGCTTCTCCTGTGTAAGATCTACTGAGTCGATCTACTGAGACACGACGCATTCTCACGGTTCGTTTACCTTGTTCAGCTTTACATGCGTTCGCCGTAAACAGCACAAAGCCAGTCGCTGTTTACTCAAGATGTGGCTTAATTATCTTTGTTTTACAGAGGAACGCCGTCTCATATGTCGCGCATCATTTAGGTTCTTTTACACGCAGCCTGGTGAAAAAATGTCTAAGTGCAGACAGCATTAGTGTTCCCGCGTACATCATGGCATTAGCATATGGTCTGAGCTGAGGCTTTTATTATAACAGATATTGGGATTATAATTAATCCTGGAGATAAAGTAAACAAAAGACTGTTAGTGTTGTTGAATCGTTTACGGTCTGCTTCGTTCCTGGATTGAGAGTTTACCGGCGGCCCTTTCGACGCAGAACTCCGCAAGTCTGTAAACACAATTATCATCCGACATCAGCATCATTTTGTCTGAGTTTTCACTGGGGATGGATTTGTTTCGAACAGATAAGTTTCTTTCCAAAGAGCGTGGCGGCGACTGCACTCAGTGAGTGTTTAATCCCCCGCAGCATTCGGCGAGTTTTGAAGGGCCGCGTCGATCGATCTGTTTTAATCCCAGTCCTTAAAACACAAGACCCAGAGGGGCTGCTGGAAATGAAAGCTGGTAATTAGCCGCCGGCCGCCATGTGAATTATTAACAGAGAGAGGATTGAACGAAGGTTCACGTGGTGCAGGGAGGCAGCGATCCAATATCGCCCTAAGCCCTTAGCAATATGAGAGTCAATACACAGAGCCATCATTAAAGGAGCCGCTAACACACTGTCGCTCGAGCTGCACACACACACACACACACACACAACTTCAGTGTGCTTTTGGGAAAAGGCAAAAAAAGTAAAGCAGCAAAACAGCAGATGATAAGAGGGCTTAGTGGTGATAGCTTTAGCGGCAACAGAAATTAAACCCTGGAAGGGGTGTTTACAAGATGAGCAGCGAATTATGGGCAATAAACCACACACATACACATACACACACATAAACTGGCATCTCATTTGGAAAGTCAAGGGTAATGCAAGAAGACAGCAAACTCACCATGGTGGTCTCTGTGACGGAGCCGAAGCTGTTGATGAAAATGTTGCAGGTGACGTTTACAGGAGGACCTGCAGAAAGGAGACGGTGCGTGAACGCCAAACAGAAACTGGAGCGAGTCACACGTATAGCCAAGCCAGGGCCGCTACTGCTGCTGTCCCATTATTAATTCATACCAATCTCACTCGGTCAAAATTCTGACTTGTGATTTCAAATAAATTCAGAGAAGTAACCGGTTAACTTGATTTCACACACAGCGCTCTACATCGCTCATTTGAATGAACCTCTGGTAGATTTGATTAGGATAGCATTCGTTCATCTCAGAAATATTGCCAAGTTAAGGAACATATTGTCACTAAACGATGGAAAAAAACTAGTTCATGCTTTTATCACCTCTAGGTTGGACTACTGTAACGACCTACTGTCTGGTTGTTCAACATAAACAAGCTTCAGTTAGTCCAGGAGTCCTCACTAGAACCAGAAGATATGAGCACATCACCCCGATCTTATCTTCACTTCATTGGCTCCCTGTGAATTTTTACATCAATTTTAAAATACTACTCTTGACATATAAAGCATTAAATGGTCTCGCACCGCAGTATCTGAGTGAACTGCTAGTGTCTT
>JAOVVA010000051.1:27818372-27830843 GCA_028565275.1 Leiocassis micropogon | reverse complement strand
GATAGCAGGAATTGATCTGCATTTATACAGTGTGTTAGGTGGCAGCCAGTTCAGCATAACAGTTGATGTTAATTGATGTTAATATGGAGTCCAGTTAGTTATTGAAGACTCAGGTAGACTTGTAGGAAAAACTGTAATATAGCCTTTGTTTCATCGCAATCGGCCCACAGGAAGAGAAGATATGAAATGTAAATAGAAAATGCACTTGTAAATAAAAAAAATAATAAAAAATCTACCTTAAAAAAATAATTAGTTCATCTCAAAATTCAAAATGGCCCCGATTTTCTCCCCAATTTACTCGTGTCCAATTCCTCCCCATCACTAGGGGGCTCCCACATTAAGACTACTTCGGGCTGAAGTAGAATGTGATAGTCTTCGGGAGGGCCGAAGACTATCACATGTTTTCTCAGAACCACGTGACGCCAGCTGACCGCATTTTTTCCGAACTGCTCGCTCACACACCGTTGGGGGCGGAGTAACACACTTGGGGGACAGCACTATCCGCTCCTTCCACTTGCATGAGCTCACCCTGATTGGCTCTAAAGCCGTGATTAATGTGGGACCACGAAGTACCTCTCATCCCTCCCCTCTGAGAGAGCTCGGCCAATCAGCTCTCTCTAGACCTCCGGCTGCGAGAGGTTACAGCATCACCCAGGAATCGAACTCACGATCTCGGGATGATGGGGCTTGCACTTTACCACTGCGCCATTTGGACTATTATATATTGAATATTTTTCAATCCTTTTTTTTTTTTTTTGCTGATTTTACCTACAGTTGGGTAAGTGCAGGGTCTTCCAGTCTAACACAGTATTTTGTTAAAAATGCATAGAGTTTGTGCCTCCTGTCTCAGCTCTTGCTAGTGTCTCCTCAGAACTAGGAGAGTGTGATCTGCTCAACCATAGGTCCCAGGAGCTGCATGAATTGGTGGTGCCCAAGATTGATAGACTAGGTATACTATGTAATGACTTTTGGTGCCTGAACAAGGTCTCTGACTTCAATAGCTACCTTCTAACCCAAGCTAAAGATCTAGTCAAGTGGCTGGGGTGGGCTCACTTCTTCTGAAACTGGAGAAAGGATACTGGTAGGTGGCCCTGACACATGAAAAGCCAACACCATCTTTAGCACCACAAGATGACACTGGCTGTGTCATTTTTGGCCTCCATGGTACACAGCACCACCCCATGCTGTCACCTACCTGGACAATTCCATCATCCACTAATGTTCCTGGGCTGACCACCTTCACATTTTAGTAGGTGCTATGTAAAATCTGATGGTCAGGGCTCCAACGCAAATCCCAAAAAGTAATACTTGGGCTTATGTAAACATCAAACCCAGGATATCACAGTGGCCAGGGGCTTGTCACGTCTCAGGAAAATAATGTTGAGGCTGCTCGTACAAAGATTTAAATCAGAGAGCAGTAATTTACAATGCACTTCAGGCCATTATACTGTGGTTAGAATTACTTGACTCAGCTCATGGTTCAAAACTGATATAACATTAACAGGACAGTAAAATTCTTTACATGATGCAGTAACAGGTTCTGGTTTCTTACCCTTGCCAAAATTAGGTGCAGCTCTAGTTCAGCGATGCGTTTACCAACACACCCTCTCACTCCAAACCCGAAAGGGATGGAGCCAAATGGGTTAGGTCTCTCATGTCCATCCCGTAACCAGCGTTCTGGCTTGAAGCTCCTTGGTTCAGGGAAGACAGTCTCATCCTGACTGATTGCGTAATGGTAGATCGCAAATGAGGTCTGTTAAACAATTGTAAGTTAAAAACTGCTAAATAGAGAGCATATATACTGTGTATAGGTTATAATGAGGGGAAAAATGCTGTCACCTTTTTTGGGAAGAAGTGTCCTCCAATTATGACGTCACTTTCTGTCATAACGCGTCCGTTTAGGGGAACAGCTGGGTACACCCTAAACATGATGAATGTATTGTGTTAAAAGCAGATAAAGTGGTCAGAATGGGTAAGAGTGTGATAAGACACATGGTTTTAGATTTTAGGTGTGGTGGAAAATAAATGAACAACTCTGGAGAGGTTTATTATATAGCACTGGACATCTCTGTTAAACACAAAAGATCCCCCCGTGCCCCACCCCTTACAGTGCCTTATATATCCTGCCAGGGCAGGCCATTGTGCCATCTCATAAAACACATACTGTACTGTGATAAGGAATAGCAGAGCAGGTTACAGTCAGGGGAGTTACATCTTCTGACACTTTGAGTTTCTGTCCATGTTCACAGAGGCCTTTACTCTCGGTACATCTTGTTCTTTCTTGCAAGTACACACATTTCTAATTCTGCAATGATAACTGATGCTTGATGATGCATACTTGATGATACAAGTTTTTAAACAGATCACTACTTTATAGCACCCACAGTGCAAACTGTATGTAAAGTTAAGATGCTTATCAACTTTTCCCTCATTCTTCTCCACCCTGAAATGACATGTCAGGGATTTATTGTATAAACAAATTGAGTTTACCTGTTGTTTTGGTCTATTTGCATCACACTATTCTACATATAGTGGTGCGGTAGGATTTAGCGACGCGGCAGCGCTTTAATCCTTTAATCTATTCAGGAGTGCTCGTTACATAACCAACAAATTAGCGCCATAATCGCTAAACAAATCCTAACTGTTTCTGTATAAACCTGTTTAACATTTCAGACTACCCACAAAGACGTCTACCTGAGTGTCTCCTTGACGACAGCCTTGAGGTACGACATTCTGCTTATGTCCGCAGTTGATGGAATTCTGTCCTCCTTAACGATGCTGCTCACTTCCTGGTACAAAGTTTCTTGGGCTTCTGGATTCCGTGCCAGCAGGTACAGGGCCCAGGTTATAGAGCTGGATGTCTTGAGCAAAAGGATATTTCAGTGTTCAGTATGTTATTCTCCATCAGACTGCTCATTACCAAGAATCATACATTTTATACTAATCGTTCATAGTCAATAATGTAAGTAAGTTATCCTTACTGCATCGACTCCTGCCAGGAGCAGCTCAGTCACGCTCCCGTACACGTCCCTTTGGCTCATGTTGGTTTGAGAGAGCAGGTAACTCAGGTACCCTCCTTCAACTTCCTGATCTGCATCCAGGAGCTTCTGAATGTCCTCCATTTTCTTGTCAATCAGCTTGTGTGCTATCAAATACAGAGCAAACGTGTCTCTTAGGTGGATGGTGCAATGGTTTTGTGATTTATTACAAATAAGTTCATGGTCATGGGGTACATAAGTAGAAAGTGGACTCAAGGAGTGAACAAATCATTCCACCTTTCTTCCTGCTAATGCTCAAATTCTACGCAATGCACTTTTAGGCAATCTCATATTAAAGATCTACAAGCTTTATATCAAAATATCTGGGACTATTTTAGAGTATAGAGATCAGATGTTAAAACCCTTAAAACCCTTAAAAATTTAACCCTTCACCCTTACTGCACACTCCTGAGCCCTATATACAGTATAAAAAAAAAAAAAACAGGAAAAAACATATAATTGCTAAAATGCTCTGGGCTTTTAAGTTCTATGAGATGAGGAAAAGTTGAGATGTGTTTATCTTACCAAATAAAAATATTCCATCCCAGCCATCTACATAGCGCTTCCAGAATGGCAAATAATTCTGCATCCACTTGGGAAACAGGAGCACCAACACACTGGACGTGAGCATCTGTGTGATGGAGTTAATGAAGTCCTGAGTCTCAGCTGGAATCTCCTTCTCCAGACAGCCAATCCTGGTCTCAAACAGTATGCAGGCTATCCCTGTTTCACATACACACAGACTCTTATGTAATATGTTTAGGAATTCATCCTTACAGTGTTGCATCCTGGAAATCAAATCAACTTAATTGCCATTTCATAAATGTATAGGCCATGATCGTGAACTGTGGGGAAAATTTATATAGTTTGCAAAAAAAAAAAAAAGGACACTACACAAATCTGAGCTTTCTGAGTGAATTTATAACAAGCCACGATGGAGAAAAAAGCAAACACCTGATTTAGTTGGAGCAATCCTGATTCCTGTTTAACTTTTAATCAGAATGGATTCACAAAACTGGACAGAGACTGGAACAGAGCTCCACCCCTCAACAGGACAGTTACCCTAATCTATACTGAAGAACCTGAATGATTTAGAATGGCTTTGGTCTGATCCAATCTGTCTAATTTGACATCTGTAGTAAGAGGAATGGATAAAAGGATCACATTCTAGAAGTGCAAAGCCGAGAGAGAGGGAGAGAGAGAGAGAGAGAGAGATCACAGCTGGGGTGTTGATCCGCTAGTGTGAAAACTGAGGCAACCAACAAAAGTTTAATCTTATAAATGCAAATGATACTTTGCTAGACACCTGTAAATGTAGACCTGACAGGCCGTACCTTCTAGAGAGAAACGGTGCAGCTCATCGGAGAAGTTGGACACCAGGTCTCCGGTGGAGCTCGTCTCACGCAGATGGTAAATCCTTTTGATAAAGTCTGTAATCACATCGTTCACCACATTCTCATACTTCACAGAATCCCTGGGATGCAGCATGCGTTTGTTCAGCACAGCCCGGAGTTTGTACCACTTCTCTGCTTCTCTGTTCGAACAGAAAACTTTGAACTAAACAAGTGACTTCATAAGAAATGACAAAATCATTTCTAGGGAAAGCAGGTGGTTAGCTTTAATGACATGCACAAAGTCATATCAAAAACAGTTTCAGGCACAAAGCCAAATCAATGAAAATCTGTATTCAATCTTTTAATGAATATTTTTTATTAACATTTCATTATTTTGTTATTTATGGCTTACTGAGTGAAAGGTCCATAGCCTAAGTCCTTCATATCCCGATATTCAGTCCACAGGGTCATGTCTGATCTACAAGGGAACTTCTCATCTTTCCTCATCAATTCCTCCAGCAGCTCCACATTACACAGTGAAATGGTGTGAAATTTGCCATTGCTGACTTTAAACATGGGGCCATAAAGCTGTTTTTCATACAGCTGAAAGAGTCACAAAGAAAAAAAAACACAGCGATGACCCGCACATCCTCAACTAATAGCACACTCATTAGCACACAGATCTCTCAGGAGTACCATACCTGCAGCTCATGCACCTGATTGTAGTAGCCTTTAACGATAAGCCTGTACAGTAACGTGGGTAAGCTGATGTGAGGGAGGTCAGCCTCGGTCCTGATGCTCCCAGCAGGCGCACGATTGGTAGCGCTCCCCCCCGCCCTCCGCTTTACGTCCAGGCTGACTGTTGAAGGCCTAAGGGACAAGCGGACAGCTGTTATGTCCACCAAGCGGAGAGCAAGACGTCCTGCCATCAGTAGGCCTGGAATCTGTAATATCTGAACAGCAGCTTCTGGGTTGTGCACCGAGGAGGAGGGATAATGTGTCAAGTAACAGAGCACTGGGGCGGCTTTAGTAACACCTGCTCTAGGCAACTTTCAATCTATCTTTTGTGTGTCAAAAGAAATTCTGAGGATAATTTTCATATTCACATGTCCCATTTACCTGTGCCCTGATCCAAAGCTACTTTAACAAATGTGTTGATGTCAGAAACATACTGTATCTTCTTGGCCAAGAACTGAGAATATGATCAAGCTAAAAACCTTTAAGAGGGGACTTGGTCCAACAGGAACACACAACTCAATTGATTTTTAAGTAATTAATGATTAGTTTAAGAGCAGTTGATCATCTTCTCCTTTTAAAGAACAAGCCTCCTAACACACAGTATGATGCAGATCAATCCCTGTTATCCGTTATCACCCAGATGAGGATGGGTTCCCTGTTCAGTCTGGTTCCTCTCAAGGTTTCTTCCTACTGCCATCTCAGGGAGTTTTGATCACAAGCAGCTCTGATTTATTTTTGGCTGATGAACCTTCAGATGCCAGATATACAGAGATCATCTTCTAATGAGATGTGACATAAGGGTTAGAAGGATTGGTGTGAAAACCCCATTTGAGAATTGGAGAGTCTGCATGTAGCAGATCCATTCGCTATCACTCAATATGAAGCTGGAGAAACTTCTGAGCATCGCTTGTCGGTGATATACGTCATTCCATGGATTGAATTTGTGGTTCATCATTGAGAACACAGAGTTAAAAAAAAAAAACATAGCTAGCTGACTTGCGAATGCCGGTTGTTCAGATGCATTTATTCCATATAACAATATGAAAATGTATATTTTTAATACCATACAACAATTTGCTACATTTTGCTGCAATAATAACATATCAATATATATATTATACTTTATTAAAATGAACCCCATGTCCCACAACCGTCTATTTCTTGGAAAGGTAGTTGTGTCTAAGTTGGGTATGAACTTAAGGTCCCATGAATAAACGTGGGGTGATGACTGGGGGGTGGTTGGGGGTGACGGGGGAATAGTTAATAATTTGTCCTGAACTTGCTAAAGTAATTCACGCTTACATTTTAGCTCAGTTCTGCCCTTCTGTGTCAGGTGACGCCACTCTCTCTCTCTCTCCCTCGGACCCGAGTCCCAGCTTCCCCCAGACCCGACGGTCTGTTTCACAGCTCTGCTCTAATTACACACACGAAATGAGAAAAGTGATCAGGGCACGGTGTGTGTTTAGACAGCAGGAATCATATTATTTAACAGCTCAGTGGTTTGTTACGCAGCATATCACATACAGTACATGTACACTGGTGATTTACACTAGAGCCTGTGAATTAGTAGTATGAAGTTAATGTTATAAAGTATTTGAGTGTGTTGTATGGGCTCAAGGCTTGGTGTGTTCAGCTGTGGCAGTTACACGGGGTCAACTTCATCAGTGTTTTAGGATTTCTAGGGGCCCGGACTCTCCAGTGGCGCCCCAATTCATGGAGTTATTACACTGAGAAATCATAAATCTTTATTAAAATATATTCACCCAGCACACGTGTGTGTGTGTGTGTGTGTTTTGAAAATGCCATAAAGACATGTTAGACATCTTACTCATCGTCTATACCACTTTATCCTGTATTTTGGGTCACGTGGGGCCTGGAGCCTATCCTAGGAAACTTAGGGCACAAGGCGGGGTATACCCTGGACAGGGTGCCAATTCATCACAGGGCACACACATACACACACACTACGGGCAATTTGGGAATGCCAATTAGCCTAATCTGCATGTCTTTGGACTGTGGGAGGAAACCGGAGCACCTGGTGGAAACCCACCAAGCACAGGGAGAACATGCAAACTCCACGCACACAGAGATGGGAATCGAACCCGGACCCTGGAGGTGCAAGGCGACAGTGCTAACCACTACACCACCGTGCCACCTACATGACGTCTATGTAAGGATATTATATATATTATATATATATATACTTTCCAACAATAATTATTTTATGATGATTATCATCGGCGGCACGGTGGTGTAGTTTGCATGTTCTCCCCGTGCTTGGTTGGTTTTCTTCAGGCACTCTGGTTTCCTCCCACAGTCCAAAGATATGCAGGTTAGACTAACTGGCGTTCCCAAATTGCCCGTAGTGTGTGTATGTGTGAGCCCTGTGGTGAATTGACATCCTGTCCAGGGTGTACCCCGCCTCGTGCCCTAAGCTTCCTGGGATAGGCTCCAGGTCCCCGCGACCCTGAATACAGGATAAAGCGCTATAGAAGATGAGTGATTTATTAACATTATTCAAATCTATTTTACTATGTAAATCTTGTTTTTTCTTCAATGGAGCAGACTCAGTTATGAGTTATATGTAATAAAATGCGCTGCTGTTTGATGGAAAAGCCAAACTCGACAACAAAAGGTTTCTATTTGGTAAAGAAAGTTCACAGGGGGACGCGCAGCACATCATGCTAGCATTCCTGGAGCGGCTGCTTTCACAGTAACGCTGCTCGAGGGGGAGAATTAAGCAAAAGCACATGACGCTCTAACTCGTGATTTTCTCCAGGCCACTAAATGAATGAAAGGTCAGAGGGGTGGATGATGTCCTTCCTCTCATCTCTACTTCTGTACAAACGAAAAGGACCGAGCAGAGAATCAGCTGGAACTGGATTTCAAGTCTGAAAGTCAAGTCTTATTTGTTTCGTGTTATTCTCAGCTCCTATTCTTTACACACACACACACACACACACACACACACACACACACACACACACACACACACATACACATATGGCTTCTCCTCGGCTCGAGACCTTCTGCTGTCTGAACCGTGATGCTGTGACGGACTTTATCATCAACTTCCAGCCTGTTTTTTTCAGCGCCATGTGTGCGGGGAGCGCCGGATTGAGCGTGATCTTCACTGTCCTGCAGATCCTCCCTAAGAGGAGGGGGTACAGGCGACTCGGGACGTACCCGTTCCCAAAACCTGCCTCGTCATCCAGGATTCTGTTCATCATAAGCGTGTGTGACATTCTAGGATGCGTGGGTAAGGAAAAGCTCTTTCATTATGATGATGATGATGATGATAGTGATGTCATCAAAGGGGTACTAACATCCATTCCTCCTGAATCTGGACACACTAGACCATGCAGTTCCACCTCTGATTCCTCACAAATTCCACAATCTGTCAGAGAAAAGTTTTGGCACCCCTGGCCCATTTGCTGATGCATGGGATTTTTAGCTGCACAGAGAGAGAAAGCAGGTAACACTTATGAACGCAGAAGTATCTTCTCTGGTGGAAACCCATCAGCTGGTCTGGTGCTCTTCACAGTTCCTGGAGCACTAGCGCCTCCTGCAGGCGCTACGACACATCAGTGTGTCCTCAGTGTGTGCTGGCATTTTGCTTTGCTCCTCTGCCTTCACTCACACACGAGCATATGTAATGAGAAATAAACATTTGTAAAAGGTCTAAATATCGTTATACTTAGCAAGCGGTTGTTGTGCCAGATGTCTGCTGAACATCTGGACTACTTTGCGGCGTGTAAGCTCACTGCGTGTGTTGTGTGTTTGTGCAGGGATGATTGTCAGATCGTCGGTTTGGCTCGGCGCCCCTGACGTCGTCGGGCGAATCTCACTCACTAACGGCAGTAACATCTGGCCTGAGGTTTTCTGTGTGGGCAGTGCTGTACGTCCCTCTCTGACACACACACACTTCTTGAGCACAGCACATGTTAGGAGATTGAGGCACATGTGCTCACACAGTGTTCTTCTTCTCAGATATGGATCCAGCTGTTCTTCAGCGCCTCCTTCTGGTGGACGTTCTGCTACGCGGTAGACGCGTTCCTGGTGGTCAGGCGGTCAGCTGGTACCAGGTTTGATGAATAAGCAGAGAAACACTCTTCACTGTGTCTTTATATGAGACTTCTCTCATTCCGTTACTGTTTTCTTTCTCACTCTCACACACACACACACACACACACACACACTCTTCTTTAGCACCATTGTCCTGTATCACATGATCACATGGGGTTTGGCAGTGCTGCTGTGTGTGGAAGGTGTAGCGATGCTTTATTACCCTTCTCTCTCAAGGTACACACACACACACACACTCAAGTTTAATTGTTAGTTTTTATAAAGCGTCACAGTTTGCATGTATAACCATTATGGTGTTTGTGGTGTTTGATTTTTCAGTTGTGAAAACGGCCTTCAGCACGCAATCCCTCACTACGTCACCACCTACATCCCCATGCTGCTGGTGCTTATAGTCAATCCGGTCCTGTTCACACGCACTGTCACAGCTGGTGAGACTCCTTTTACCCACAATGCTTTTCAAGTGGGAGCATCTGATCTTCAGTGTGAGATAGTCACAAATGTAGTGTTCTAGTATACAGCGGTACCTCGGCAAACGGACACCTCACAGATTTGTGCCTGAATTTTTGCAAGAGATTTCCCTCTGCACACAAAGCATTTTCAGCATACAAGCGACCAAACCGCATACGTCGCATACGTACATAAGTCGCGCATACGTCTGGAAGCGATTTAAAACGTGTTTGCATCAGTGGAAAGCCAAGTAAAGCATTTTTTTTGCATTTTGTGTAAGATTTAGTGAAGACGTAGCACCGTGCGTCACAAGAATGTTATCAAGGACAGTAGCAAAAAGCAAAGCGAGCCACTTTCAGTTTGGTTTTTAAGGAATCATAAATTAAGGTTACGTGAGGTTTAATGTCTATTTATTTCATATTTTACTTCATTTACACGTCTTTTCTAAATGTTTTAATTGTTTTTATATGCAGAAATAGGATTATAGTGTTGAAAATTGGTAATATTGGTAATATTTTTGGGCAGCTGGAACGGATTATCTGCATTTACATTATTTCCTATGGGACAATGTGTTTCACAATACGAAATTTCACCTTAAGAACTCGCCTCCGGAACGGATTACACTCCTACACAGAGGTACCGCTGTACTGTGAGAGATGACAAATCAGATCAGTGGGTCCGTGGGTGAATCAGTGAATCATTTAGTCAAGGCTGAGATTCACTCCTCTACAAAATCAACCCTCATGTACCAAAACCAAAACATGTATTCTGTGACCGATCGGAGGTGTTTTTAAACTCGATGAGTGTATCCCAGCAGACCTGTACCAGCTGTCTTTACTGTCTCTTTTACAGTTACATCACTACTGAAAGGACGTCAAGGAATTTACACCGAAAACGAGAGACGCTTAGGAGCGGAAATCAAAACGCGCTTCGTTAAGATTCTCCTGGTCTTCGTTATCTGGTGAGACGTCGCGGGGCACATCCGTTCACGAGCTGCTAACGGGGAGAGGCGCGCGTTTACCGACTCTGCAGGTCTCACACAGTGACGATAACAATACAGCTGGTACTTTAGCGAGTTACAGTAGTAGTTTAGTGTGGCAGGATGAGTGAAACTCTTCCTAATGGCATTTGATTGGCTGGATGCTCAGTGTTTGTCCTATCATCGGGCAGGGGAGGCCTATAGAAAGTGGCTAGTAAGGTAGGTTGGGTCATGAGTCCCGCCCCTTTTCTTTTGTGTCTGGCGTCATGGTTGGTCATCAACCAGTTATGTGGGTTTCTGTTGGCTGAATTGAGAGTTACACATGGAAGCTTACATTAGCGTATCTTTTATAGGACGACCGATTGAAAGAGCCTCGTGGCTGGCACTTGGCTGAGGTTGTTCTTGTGCAGTTTGTGCATCAAGCAAGACTGGTTCAGCCTGACAGATACAGGTGTTCACCTGGCGTTACCATTGAATTCCTTGTCTCCCAGCTAGATGGAAGGAGGTCTAAGCTTTCCAGTTCATGGTTTGTCTGCCCCACTGATTCGTAGGGTATGTTTGTTAAATTCTGTCTAGAACTTGCTTTGTTTAGTGGCCATTTGTTGTGGGTTGCCTATTTTATGTTAAAAGAAATTTTACTGCAGATGAATTAGCGGCATTGCTACATGCAATTAGCTTCCCTGTATTTTCTTTTGTAATAGTCATTTTTTGAAATATATTTTGTAATAAAACTTTGATTTTCTTATATCTATGTCTCCTGCCTTATTCCTTGTGAACTGACCTGTGTGGTCTACAATGAGATTTAATTAGTTATGGTCCCTGGGCCTTACCCAGGGTGGCGTAATTAGATTTTCAACTCTTTGTAAATCTTCCAATTCTCAGCAC
Source organism: Leiocassis micropogon (assembly GCA_028565275.1). Taxonomy (NCBI): domain Eukaryota; kingdom Metazoa; phylum Chordata; class Actinopteri; order Siluriformes; family Bagridae; genus Leiocassis; species Leiocassis micropogon. Next base: position 27,819,336 of record JAOVVA010000051.1, on the reverse strand, counting down.
TCCGCCACATTAGCATAGTTAGCATGTTGTACACGTCCTCTGTAATCACTAGCACGCTGTAACTCAGTTTGTTTCTGACTTGGCCCGCCTTAAAACGCATTCAGACACACAACAGTCGTGGTTGATTTGCAAAACATCAATGTAATGCCAGCAATAAATGCAAAAGCTTCAAACCTTCAAGCCTTGGCAATAAATATCAACAAGTACAGGTCAAACACAGCCTGAAAACATCTGGTGAACATCAGTATGGGGTGATTTCACCATTTAAACACAGGGGATGTTGGGGGTGGGGGGGGACATTGTGTTGTTGTTTTATACAAACTTATTTGCTGAACTACATTATTAAAGTATTTCCTTCTCTCTCTGTGTGTGTGTGTGTGTGTGTTTCAGCTGGCTGCCCAACCTGATTAACGAGAGTTTGTTATTTTACTTGGAAATGCACCCTGAGGTTGAAGCATCTGAGCTGAAAAACGTTCATAACGCCGCTCTCATCACATGGTTCATCATGGTGAGTCTGAGACAGCCGGCTAACAAGCGCAGCATTTCACTTAAGTCAGATTTGTTCTTAAGTCCAACAAAGTGAGTCTTATACACCTTCAATGTGAATATACAATGTAAAGCACAACAATCCACTTGACTAAATCTGTCCCCTTTCCCCACACTGCCATCATGTGGTCAAAAACTGTAACAGCACCTAAGGAAATGAATCTCACAGTGAAATGTAACAGTGGTGTCTCTGTGTCTTTACATTGCGAGGGGAATCCTGGACACTATATTTTCTGTTTTCCACTGTATTGGACTGTGAACTCTGTTTTGTTGAGAATTTTCCGAAATTAGGATTATTCACCATCAGGACAGCTTAATCCTTCTCACCTGCTATACAGAGGTCTCACCGACCAGAGGAGCAACTTCAGCCAGAGACTAATTATGACCAGGTGTTCTACGGAGCGCCACAGGAGATCTT
>JAOVVA010000051.1:27790958-27810897 GCA_028565275.1 Leiocassis micropogon | reverse complement strand
TAAAGTGTCCTTGAGCTCTGGAAAGGCGCTATATAAATAAAAATTATTATTATTATTATTATTATTATTATTATTAAACTAGCGGATTTAGTCAAAGGTTTAGATTTCCAAACACATCGAGGGTCATGACTACCATTTATCAAGATGTTATAAACATTGAAGTTATTCGAATCTCGGCACACAAATTGAATACTTTCGCATAATATTGCTACAATAAATTGTCAAATAATAATGTAAATGCAAATAATGTAAATACAGACAATCCGTTCTGTATCCATATTTTAGGCAGCCCGATGGTGTAGTGGTTAGCACTGTTGTCTTGCACCTCCAGGGTCCGGGTTCGATTCCCACTTTCCAAAGACATGTAAATGCAGTAAAATATGTAATAAATAGACATTAAACCTCACTTAACCTTAATTTATGATTCCTCTCGGCACCGACTGCTTTAAAAACCAAACTTTCTAATCAGTTCTGTCCTGCTGCTGGTTTCTCTCAGAGGAAACTGTCTGATTATAGAAGAACTTTATACTGTATGTAGAAACAAACATCACAAAACTGTAACTTTGGTGCTGTTACTTTTTTTTGTAACTTTTTTTTCTCGTTGTTGTTTAGTGTGTGTGTGTGTGTGTGTGTGTGTGTGTGTGTGTGTGTGTGTGTGTGTGTAAAACACTGTTGTATGGCCATCAACTCTACCTGTTGGCGCGCGAGGACAGACTGTTTTACTCACACGCACACACACACGCGCGCGCGCGCCTGGTCCTCCTCCAATCAGCGCTCAGGTCTGGATGTGGCCCCGCCCCCTTCATTGATAAAAATGAAAGTTCTCCTGCGCGCCTCACTTCAGTGTGTGTGAAAGACAGAGCGAGAGAGACAGTGTGTAGACAGAGTGTGTGTGTGTGTGTGTGAGAGAGAGAGACAGAGACAGAGAGTGTGTGTGTGTGTGTGTGTGTGTGTGAGACCCGGACTGTGTGGACAGTAGCACGGGGACGAGGAGCGCGAGCCGGGATGAGCTGCGCGAGCCTGTGGATTACGGCGGCGGTTCTGGTCGCCATGGTAACCGGTGCGGCGGAGGGGAGCGCGAGGCGGGGCGGCGAGTCGGTGCTGGTGGCGGGTGTGAGCCGCGCGCGCTGTGCCTCCCGGTGCCTCAGTCTGCACCTCACGCGCATCACCGCCATCAGCACACACACACAGGTGCGGACATCACACACCGCTTCATCACCGCTTCATCACCGCTTCATCACCGCTTCATCTTATTACACAAGAGTGTTTGCTTCTTCATTTGTTTGTTTGTTTGTTTGTTTGTTTGTGTTCTTGTTTGTTTTTTTGCACAATTCTGACATCTAAACAGCTAAATGCTGTTCTAACTCTTTTTTTTAGCTAACGTCATTATTTAAACATTTAATATAAGGAAGGATCATTTACTCTGTGTGTGTGTGTGTGTGTGTGTGTGTGTAATTGGAGAATGACTAGTTACATACATAATTGTTACATTAATTGACACACAACACATGATGTGTTTGTGTTTGTGGAAGGAGTCTCCAGTTTCAGTGCTCTGTAGCAATTTGATGAGAATGAAATACAGAACGAGTCCAACATACCAGTGAGTTCAGTTCACACACAGTTCAACACACACACTGTCTATGTACTAGGATCCTCACACACTTGTCTATACACAGTGTATTACACTACAGTGTTCTTCAGAATCGAGTACCGACTTCATCCCCGCTGCCTCCGCGCTCGCTCCTGGGCATCCTGGGATGGACGCTGCCACACACGTGATGATGTACGCCAGACATGTGATCTAACCTCTGTCAATGCTTATTCGTATCTTTTAAAGTTCGTAACTCGAATATTTGTATGTAGAGGACTCACTTTACACTGTATCTGTTCATCGAGTCGGTTCATTTGACTCGACTCATCTAGAAGAGTCGACTCATTCGGATCCCAGACGACTCCTTATAACTAACCAAGTGTTACTCTACAGTTTAACTAACAACATAACAACACTTATTTATAACGTATTAAACACACACACACACACACACATATGAGTCAGCTCTCAGTGTGGCCAAAAAGAGTCGACTCCTTGTCTGATTGTGTGTGTGTTGTGCAGGCCGCGCAGGTCACACTCCTTTCAAGTGCTTATTAGAGGATCGGGTCAGCTGCAAAAACAAACCCCCTGGCTCTTTTGTCTAATTAGTCAGGAGGGTCAAATACCTGCACACACACACACACACACACACACAGAAACAGAACCTACCTTCTGAATGTTTTATACAGTACAATGTCTAACATTAATTGAATATTTAATAATTAATAGACTAGACACACAGCAGCATGAAATATAAATGACAAAAGCACAAAATTAAACTAACGAGCCGTGACACTCAATCACACCACCGTTTATCACATCAGCACATTCTGTTTAGGTTTTTTTGTTTTTTTTGTTGGAAAGCTTCTGAGTTGTACCTTTGACACTGGAGACTCCTTCCATGTGGTGTTAGAGCAGACAGAGCATTTTCACCTGATCAGCATGGAGCGAGTGTAGAGCACGGTCACTTACTGCACTGAGTAATAGTCATTATTAACGCAGTGTAAATAAACGAGGTGTTCAGTGTGTGCACTTTACACATAACACACAGAGCGGGAAACACCCGCACTGTAAAAAAAACACTCTTTTTAACACAAAGTGAAAGAAGTGCACTGTTTCACAAAAAGTAAGTTTTTTCGTCTGATTATTTATTCTCGGGCCGATTAAGGCCGGAGGCGTGTCTGAGAATTCCCGCCGGTCCTCAGGGAGTTATTAAATATATCACGTTTTAAATTCATCCTTTCATTCCTCTCTCTCTCTCCATCTCTCGTCTCAAACTGAGGGAAAGATAAACATCGTAAAGTCCTTTAGGCTGTGTTCACTTTAATACCGGATCGTTTGGGAAGCGAATCAAACGTGAAGTGTGTGTGTGTGTGTGTGTGTGTGTGTGTGTGTTCTAAAAAGCCTGAATGAATGAAGACTAATGTTATACTTGGTTTAGGCTCTTAAGGACACACACACACACACACTGAGTGGTTTATTTACATAATCAATTAAATCATGAAGCACAAGTGTGTAGTTGTGTTGTTGTAAGAGTCTGAGGTTGTGTGTGGTTGTGTAATGACCTGAGTTTGTGTGTTTGTTTGTTTGTTGTGTGTTTGATTGTTACTGGTTTCAGATTGTGTCTGGTTGTGTAATGGTCTGAGGTTGTGTGTGTGTGGTTGTGTAATGGTCTGATGTTGTGTAATGGTGTGAAGTTGTGTGTGAGGTTGTGTGTGTGTTTGTGTAATGGTCTGATGTTGTGTGTGTGTGGTTGTGGAATTGTGATGTTGTGTGTGTGTGAGAGAGAAGTTTGGTGTGATGTTGTGTGTGTGTGTGTGTGTAATGGTCTGAGGTTGTGTGTGTGTGTGTGTGTGTGTGTGTGTGTGTGTGTGTGTAATGGTCTCTGCTAACTACCCCTTTACAGCTAATCACTAAACGAGACCTTTAATCACCAAACGGTTTCTTCAAGCTAGCGACTGTTCGCATCCCCGGCATGCAAGACAACGTCTGTACAAAGATAAAATAAATAAAATAAATAAGTAGTGTAACATTCCACTGAGAACCTGACTGCTGCTAAAGGAACGTTTCCTGACGGACAGAGACGGGGAACACCCAACGCCTGAGATACGACTCATTTTGTTTTTATTAAGCTGAAGGCGTGTCAGAGATTTCCCACTTATCCATCGGGAATCATAAAATATATAGCATTTTAAATTCAGCCTTTCATTCCTCCTCTTCTCACTCCATCTAACACTTTAATCTGAGGGAAGATAAACACCATAAAGATGTTTAGGGCACGGCCACAGCGTAGCGAGCGCTAACACCACATCGTTCAAGCATCTAGTAGTTTCCACTTAGCAAGCATTAGAGTTCTGTTTTTCCCTGGAAATGAACACAGGAATGTCCTGTAGGTCCGGCCTTCCTACTCCCTGTCTTGCTCAGAACCCGGTCAACTCGACTATATTCAAGATAATTACACATCACATGGCACCACAACCGTTCCAACCGTGTGGAACAGCGTAGCAACCATGTAGTGACGGCCTAGCAACTACCTGAAATGCTTACACAATCACCTAGACATCTTCTAACTTCACCCTGAGTACCTCAGCAATGACTATGGACGACCAGCAACTACCTGGAGAATACTTAATCAAACTAGAAACGCTGTAACACTCACCAGAAATATAATAGCAACCACCTAGCAACATTCAGGTAACCCTGTGGAAAATCAACTACCTGGCCATGTGCTAGGAACTACCTGGTATAACATACAATAAACAACACCATAACAGTAACCTGGAATACCATAGCAACCACATAACAACACATAGTCAACCACCTGGAATACCATAGCAACCACATAGCAACAGGAAAAGTAAGCACTTGGAGTGCCATAGCAAACCTGGACCTGGAAGTAACCTGGAAGTACAGTAACCACCTATACCATAGCAACCACTTACAGTAGCAACTGCCAGTAACCACCTAAAATACTCTAGCAACCACGTAGCAACACAGAATTAACCACCTGGATCACCATAGCAACCACATTAACACCCAAGTAACCACCTGGATCACCATAGAACCACATAGCAACATGTTATTAATTACCTGGGTCACTATAGCAACCACAGAGGATGTTACTGTCTCTCAGCGAGTCGGACACACTTCACTCTGTTTAAAGATAAAATACTTTTTCAAGCTTTTCTGGAGATAATAGTCATAATTTTCTGTTCCAGCAAACCTTTTAAGTTGATGATGTTGATGATTTTAAGTTTATTGCTTTCACATTGGTTTATCGATCAGTTTGGTTTGTATCACTTCAGTCTGCGGGTTTATGTCAGAGTTGCTGTTACGGGAATCTAATCAACCCCCTGTGAGTCGAGCCGAGCGGCGGCGGAGTGACCGAGTGTGACGTAGAGAGTGCGCTCCAAGCAGCCTTACTCGACCCAGATGTTTCTGACACAGCTACAAAGCTGGGATATTCATGGCTTGTTTTTTTCTTATTGCAGGGAAACGGATCTTTGGTTTGGTGTCAGAATCACAAGCAGTGTTCGAAGGTAATGACCCCCTCTCATCACGGAGCACACACTGATCTGCTTCAGCTCACCACCAACAACTGCATGCCATAATCCTGACCTAAGCTAAAATGATTTTTATTCTTCACCGGAGACACAGCTTCACGGTGGCGTCATTCAGACGTACAGTCTTGTTACTGCTGCACTTTTCCCTCCTGTTTATTTTATCAACGTCAGTCACTCGGGGGGGAAAACTCCGGCCCGGGAAATAAACTGACGGAGACAGGGTGTCCTTTTATTTCCTCACACTTTCTTTCATTTTACGTCAGTTTCCATTTACATGCTGCTTTTTTTTTCTGTGACGTGAATGATTTGGTTTTCAAACAGTGTTAAAGTTCAGATATACAGGAAGGGCAAAAATAACCAGCGTTAAGCTAAGCACTTATCCTGAGCTAATAGCTGACTGAGAACTGATGTTTATTACTGATGTGAAATGTCATTACCTTGTTGCCTAGCAACGTGTTCAGTCCCTGAAATGTGAACCCGAGTATAATACGGTAGAGAAGCACTCTCGGCTGCTGTGAGAACAACGCCACCGACTAGTTTACATTTTAACTTTCTTCTTAAGTCTTATTTTAAGTCTTTTCAAGATTCATGCTATAAAGTATATACGAGAAGTTTGCTCGAGATATATATGTAGAGTTTACTCAACATCACCTCCATCACAAGAGTGATTTGTCCAAAAACATTTGTGTTAGACAAGGACTTACACGTCCTACTGTAGTGGAGCGCATCATAACAGTAATGGGGACCAGTAAACCTGGAACGGTGTGATGGTCAGGGGTGCACAGACTTATGGCCATGTAGTGGACATTAGAGGTACACAAAACTTCTCAAGAACCTGTAGGAGGTGAAACGATCTGTGATGTCAGAGGTCATGACATTTATTCCAGAGCTCCTCCAAATGAGTGGCATTCCCTCCTTACAGTGGTAAGGAGGTACAGCCTCTCAGTACAACCGCTCGATACAACCGCTCAGTACTGGAAAATGTAAGTAAGCAGAGAGAGAGAGAGAGAGAGAGAGAGAGAGAGAGAGAGGAATGAGAGAGAGGGGATGGGGGTGACATGGCCTTCATTAACATGCTGTTTCACCAACATTGGCCTCCCAGAATGCACTGAGGCTTTTGTCCTTTTTTTGGTCATTTTGTTTCTTTATCTTTTAAAAGACTTCGCTTTTATAGAGGAGGATAGACAGACAAAGGAGAGAGAGAGAGAGAGAGAGAGAGCGCGAGAGAAAGACTGGTTAAATTCTATTGAGATACAAAATCTGTGTTACAAAACAACTAGAGATTTTTTCCCTCTTAGTGTTTATTAGTGCAGTCAAGTAGTTGGAAAGAGCAGCAGACAGACGGACAGATAGACGGACAGATGGGTAGACAACAGGTGGACAGACGGACAGATAGAGAGGCTTAAAGATAGATGGGCAGACAGGTCGACAGATGGGCAAATGAGCAGACAGACACAGGTATACAAACTGATAAGCAGACAGACAAACAGACAGATGGGCATTAAGATAGATGGCCATACGGACAGACAGACAGATGGGCAAACGAGCAGACAGACACAGGTAAACAGACTGATAAGCAGACAGACAGATGGGCAGACAGAAATGTGTGAGGAGCGCTACAGAAACAAGGAGACGAGTGAGAGCGAAGTGAATTCATTACAATATACACACACTTTATTACTTTCAGTTAAGAAACAAACTGAACAAACAAACCCACCTCTCTAACAATAATGTATGACGGACCTGTGTGTGTGTGTGTGTGTGTGTGTGTGTGTGTGTGTGTATATGTGTGTATGTGTGTGTGAGTTGTGAATGGAACAGTTAGCCCAAGTGTAACAATTTAAATCCTGTGTGTGGATTTAAAGACCTGTGTGTGGATGAGGTCGGGCCTGACACAGAGCCCTGAGGAACTCCTACAGTTCCTGTATGGTTTCTCAGAGTAGTTATTCTGTTATATATAACATATTCCTATGTTAACACTGAGTGTTAAGTAACGTAAGCAGAACCACCAGCACCGGGTCACAGCGGCTAGAACACACTCGTTAGCTTGCACTGGATGTTTTATTGGACTATAGGAAAACAGGTTTATGTATTTATTTAAGAGACTAAGTCAAAGTTTCCTGTTTGATAAAATGCATTCCTTATACTTGGCGTGTACCGGAGCTGCTTCTGACCTGAGCTGGTGGTTTAATACGCTGGTGGTTAATAGAGCAGTGCTCTAGCCTTCTCCAGCTCGTCACTCCGCTCATAAATTACCCACGATCCTCCGATTGTGGGTCGCATGAATAATTCATTCTTCCTATTCTCTCTTGGTCGTTCTTTTTTCTCTCTTCGAGAGGCCTCTTTGTGGTCGGTTTCTTCCGGCTGCATTTAAATCAATAATTAAAGCTAAGACTTAGCGTTTGACGCCACCTGCTGAGGAGTCTCGCTTCATTAGCAGAAGAAAATCTCACGTTCCTCAAGATTACTGCTCTAATGCTTTGTAGAAAAGTGTTCTGTTGTTGTAAATGTTTAAAAGCTTGTGTGTGTTTGTGTGTTATTGCATCACTTGTTAACTCTCTCCAATTTAAAAAAATTTCTCCAAATTAAAAAAATTTGAAACAACATGTTAATAAAACAAAACATCACGCATACTAATGTAATTGTTTTGCATTTGTTTTGTTTTTTTAGACAAGGTATATGTTACAGTTTCTTGAAAAAAAATATATAATTAGATGCGTAATTGTGGTATAAAGCACTATTTTAAACACTATTCTACAGACCAAAACAAACTCCAGATTAAGCTGTAGGCTGTAAGCTGTAGCGTCACCAGGGGTCAACTGATATGATATTGATATCAGTTGAATTTGGTCACCCAATTAATTATTTTCTCCATTTCCTTCAGCAATTCTAAATGGTTGTTGTTTGTTCTGTTATTTATTAATTATTATTATAAAAAAGAACCACCTTTGGTTCTATGTTTGCTATGCTTCCTTTGACCAGGAAAAAATGCTTCTACAGAATAATTTCCAGCAACAGTTTTTCTTTCCTTCTTTCATTTTACTTTTTCATTATTCTGAACTCTGCTAATCAGTCACCCACACGTTCACATGCTACATTAGTATCCTGTGAAACCTTCAGCGACGAGTGTCATCTTGGCTCACATGGCACTGCATATGCTTCTGCTTTCTGCTGTTTGTCTTCAGTGTCTTGAGCCTTGCAAAGCATCCTGGGATCTCAGCGAGAACGAGTGTCAGGATTTGTGTGAAGTAAGCCCCGGCTTTTCCACTCAGGCTATTGCTAACGGATTACACTAGCGCCTAGCGGCCATGCTCTGATCTTCTCCATGTTGTTCTTTTACAGTCTGTCTTCCCGAATAAACAGTCAGAGTGTGTGGTGAGCTGCGAGTTTTTCCTCTCGGTGGAAACGGTGAAGCAGGGGGCGTGTCCAGCTCCGGATCGAGCATCCGGATTCGCCGCCGCGTGCGTGGAGAGTTGCGAGAGCGACGACCACTGCTCCTCCCACAAGAAGTGCTGCTCAAACGGCTGCGGGCGGACCTGTCAAACCCCCAGGAACGTATATAAAGGTACAGCTATCTCACAGGAACGTTCCTCAACACTGAACACTTCAGGGTTGTGAACTGGTTGAATAGAACTCAGATTTTGTTGTTGTTTCTCATTTGTCTCTACAGGTCACCGCATATTCACCTCTTCACAATAAGCAAATAATTATTTCCTTTTTTCCTTTCCCTTTTTCCTCTCGGGGGGCTGGAGGGGGTGTAATTTGTGTGAAGCTGTAAAGCATTAAACTTGAAATTGAGCATTGTGTCCCAAATCGTTGTCAGATGTGCAGAACCTGCAGGTGGAGGGCTCTGGCGTGTCCTTCACCGAGGATCGGAATGGAACGTGACCTTTTCTTTCTTTTCTACCGCTGAGAGCCTCAGGTCTCACAGGCAGCATGGTGTTCTGTTTCTACCTCTGTTTTATCGCTTGACTTTGTTGTTTATTGGCCATTTAACAGTTATCAGGTGTGTTTCTTGCTTCACTGCTCTGCTTGATTATTAATTAATTAATTTATTTATTTATTCCAGGGGTTTGCTGAGAGGTTTGTTGCTGTGTGTAGCTTACTCCTGAGGAGCAGTGTAGGAACAGTACAAGCTCTTTTATTCAACTAATTAATTTAATTAGCATTAGCAGCATTTTAACATCAGTGCACGCTGGAATGGGTGAATGTAAAATACGGCAAAAAAAGTATCTTCTTCTACAATAAAAATGGCAGACAAATCAACCAGTATATGTATATTGTACAGAATATGACTAATGGTGTAAGAAGCCCCACCCCCTTCCCCTCATCTCACATTAGTCGCAGTTCAGCTGGTCCTCTCATCTCAAATTGATTTGAAGATCTTTAAACATCAATCCAAATTCAAGGGATGCCCACTAATCTTCTGAGTCAGTGATTTCGCACTGTGAGTGGCAATAAATGGTCTCGTCATGTCTGTCAGGACAAGACCAGTAGCCATGGGATGTTCCTCAAATCAGTGAGGAACCTCATCGTAATCTATTTTTAATTTGTTTGTGTAGCTCTTTCATGGAGGAGTATCTCAGAGGTAAAGCGTATGACTGTAGAACAAGATCTCAGTGCCCCTGGTGTGATCTGCTTCAAGGTACCTTTAAGTGATGACCTTTAACCCAAGTCTCTGGTTTGGTGATCAGAAGTTCAGGGGTTCAAGCCCCCGTAAACTGCCACTGTTGGGCTTGTGGCAAGGCCCTCATTCCTATCTGATTCCCACGCTCCGATGCGAAAAGCAAACCTTACAATAGACAAAGGCATTGAGCAGCATTACAGGAGTAAGAAGATCCATAATGACCAAGCTGGAGGTGAGAGTAGTGAGGGAGAAGCCTCTGAGATGATACCAGGAAGAAACCTCGATTAGACTCTAAAAGGGAACCCTTCCAGTTTATAAATAATTACTCCATACAGGAGTGACAGAGCACAGATACCCTGAGTACAGAGTGTGTTTACGGGATTTTCAGGATGACAGAATTGTGTATCAGGTACAGTATCAGGCCCAGATTATGCACCGGAGTGAAAGTGAGACTCTTATTGAGTAGTCTATACAAGTGGGATGATCCACAGCTATCCTTATGAGATCCATGAGATACACACAACTGCAGATGAAAGTGAGCGACATGGTTCCATCAGCCTGGTCCAGATGGTGAGAGCAAGGAATTCACTAACTGGCGCTGCAACTGAATCTGTGAACATGGTTACAGTGGCGCTGACAAACTGGGTGCAGGGTTTCTGGGAGGTTCAGACTAAGGGGCATGCTCAGTCCGAAATCAAGGGATGGCCAGTAGAACCATGAGCCCCGATCAACTGAACCCCGTGAGCTGAGTAAGAAGAGTAAGTTGAGTAAGTTGTGCCCTGATTGTGTAAGCAGAAATCAGACAGCCTTTGAGACTATTTTAATCAGGGGACATACTGGTCCACTGAGCTCTAGGATATCCAAGCATGAACTGTCATGTGACCACCTTCACCCCTGTCCTGGCAGATTTGTCTCCTCCGATTGAGATCTGGACCGTTTTTTGGATCTGGAAGTAAAGAGGACAGCCGCAGGTCTGAAGCCGTGAACAAACTTGAAGGTCTCTTATTGCAGAATTCAAACAAAAGGTCTGGACAGCTCAAGCTGTAGTAATGAAGCTGAACAGCATCTGAGCATACTCACATCAATGCTCACAGTGCCCTGAAGTAATGAGGAGGCTTCTTCACCATCCCACGATGGAGGTCCAGGTAACCAAAGATTTATGCCCCACATTCAATACTTGATAGCAGTGCTGCTGGCACTAACAGTACCAGGAGGGTAAGTTCTTGTTGCTGAAACAGAAAATCATAGAAGGATACATTCAGTACACACACACAAACACACACACACACACACACACACACACACACACACACACACACACTAGAATCAATTTCAATTCAATTCCATTCACACACTAGAATCCACAGCTTTATTAATGTATTTCTCCACCAATCAATTTTACTGTGACTCCTGTGTTGGAGTGGCACCTGGAACCCAACCCTTAATACTTTAAAATGATGAATTTCTCATTTAGCCATCAGGCCTTTCAAGCTGAGGGTATGATGTCATCATGTGGAGGAGCCAGACATGTGGCAGGCCACTGAGTTTCAAACTCTTAAAACCTGATGATTGCCTTGAAACCAGAAGTGCCTCATGAAAAACCGAGGCTCAGCTGGGCCAGTGAGGTGAAACCTGAGATCAGAAGGTTACATGAATGAACTTAACATAAAGCTCATACTCAGGCGACAGTTATGATAACCTTGGGGACACGTGGTACGTGGCACGGCTAGGAACCCACGACGGGTTCAGATGAGCAGTGTACTTAGTCAGATGCTTTTTTAAAAAACAAAAAAACAAAACTGGAGGTTCATTCCAGCAACGTTCTGTGGCTAGGCTATAAAAGTTGAGTATAATACGCAGTAAAATACCCCTCTGTTTCAGACACAATGGGGAAGTTACAGCCATGGTTGTGGAAGCTACAAATAAAGCAGGGATATTTTGAGCCGCACAGATTTGACGTTCTGCTTCCTGCCACCGTGGACATGAGGTTCAGATCAGTTTATTTTACACGTTCTCTTTTATTCGCAGCAGGTAATCACACTGTTCTGTCTGCACAAAGTGTATTTATACACACACACACACACACACACACATTTTATATCCCACGCTGCCATTTCAGACCTCTTGCTTGGAGGCTAGGTGGCTTTTGGTGACTCCAGCTGTCCTGTTCTCCATTACGTGTTTATTACATTAAGCGTGAGTATGCGAAAGACTCGACTTCATGCGGTGAGGAACCAGTGGAAGCGGTGCGCAGGCCGTGGCTGTCGTTACTGTCGTACTTGCTGCTCATTAGTAAGCATGATTGGGTTGCGTACCTCGATGCACATCCATCAGCTTCTCTAGGCTTTTGTGGTGGTGAGGCTTCCGCAGTTTCCCGCCAGACTGTTACAGACCTTCAGGATGAATCAGGAGTAAGGAACAACCATGGTGCAGAACTTAAACAAATAGCTTGGCAAAGTGACTGACAGAGTGGCATGTTTATGGAGGTTTAGCTAACGAGCTACAGCTGTGTTTCATTAGCGACTCTGCCAGAGGGTTTCTGAGCTCTGAAGGACGGATGGGAGGGTAGCACAGTAAGGTGGTGTTCCTCCTGTCTTCACACTTTTACTTTTTTTTAAACATTAAACAGCAGAACATCTCTCTATCACTTAAAGCTGCATAAGCATGTATGTAACATGTTTACTACACGTGGAAACATTGTTGTTTCAGCTTCTTTACGCATGTCTGTCTCATCACTTTGGTAAAAAAAAAAATAACACATACTTAATGATACATCATGAACTTCCTGGTGTAGGAGGACATGTCCAGATGCTTTGCTAATACAGTTGAGAACTCTATTAGAACTGTAAGGAAGGCTGGGAGTCTCTTCAACGGGAAGTGCAGGAAGACACAAGCAGCAGGTAGATGGTGTTTGTGTGAATATATCACATAACGATGGTTTTTGTCCTCTGTGCTCCTCAGGTGTTCCTCTGAAGCCCAGGAGTGAACTGACCTTCCTCGAATTGCCGTCAGGACGTCTGGAAATCCGCTGGTCTTCAAAATTTAACATCTCAGCAGAGCCGGTGGTTTACATCGTGCAGCAGCGCTGGAATCATGGCATCCACCCGAGTGAAGACGAGGCGACGGCATGGCAGGACGTTGCGCAGGTACAGGCGCTGCTGTTTCTGTTTAATGAAATCTAAAAGAGAAGTCTTTATGAGATGAAGTGCAGTATTAACATCAAAAACATGTGGTGCTGTTTATGTGTCACATCATCTATATATGTGAACTTACATCATCTTTAACAAATACGGTATTTATAGCATGTGTAAATGTAAATGATTACACAATAAATACACAAATGTAACTGTAAATATATGAGTGTAAATCCAAACATTGTAAATTTAGCTATAAAATGTGATGGAAGCTATAAATGCGGAAATGCTGTATCTGTAAATATGCAAATACAAATTCAACTATGCAAATATAGTTATAAAAATGCATATGCAGCTATAATAATGCTAATGTGGCTATAATGCTAATGTAACATAACTATAAATATTGTAATTATAAATATTTAAATAATGTGATTCAAATTATGTAAATATAAACATGCAAACTATGTAACTATACATATTTAAATAATGTGACTATAAAAATGCAATTAATAATTTAAGTATAAATATTTAAATAATGTAACTGTAAATATTAAAATAATCGAAGCATGCATATATTATTTAAATGATGTAATTAGACATATTTAAATAATGTAACTGATTATTCTAATTATGGTACTAAATATGTGAATTATGTAATCATGCATACAGTATACATCATGGTGGTACATTACATTACAGGGTTCTTGCTGTAGCTATAATTATGCACATAAGATAGCTGATAGTGATGGGAAGTTTGGATCATTTTAGTAATGAAGGTTTTTTTTTTTAAGTCACTGAGTTTATTTCATTCTTTTGATCAGAAATGAAATAAAATGTTACACAACAGACCCCCAACACTTCTACATACACAAATCTTGCCTATAGTTCCAGTAATGAAAGTATTACAATGCAGCTAAGGATGTATTATGATAAACAGAATGAGCAGCTCACCATCATATCTTCTGGTCTGAATCGTTCGTTCTTTTGTCACGTGACTCTCATAGACGCTATGCAGTGCATTAAACATAAACAGAATTGAGCGGTTTTCCTCATGAGTCTTCTAGTCCGAGTCGTTCGTTCTTTTGAATCTATTGCACTGCATAGCGTCTATGGGAGTCACGTGACAAAGGAACGAACAATAGAAAATGAACAAATCACTCTCCGAGACTCCTCGTTCTTCTGAGTCACGTTAAAGACTCATTAAAAAAGAGCGAATCGTTCATGAACGACCCCTCACCAATGAAAACACAAAGCTGTTGCCGGACGCTGTATTGCGCTCATGTGGTGTATGTTTTATTAAAACGTCGACACACTCAGTGAAAGTGCGGCGACAGAATGGATGCAGATTAAAAGTTTATTCTTTGTGACGTACGACACAATAAACTTCCACTTTTGTTGCATGGTTCCGAGGTAACCAGCGTTTTTTTGTGTTGTGTTCTCCTGGTGTGTGTGTTTGGTCTTTGTTTAGTTTCTCTGTATATCCCTTTGTGTTTGTTGTGGAGTGTTTTGTACGTTACACACTCCTGTTTAACCCTGTGTATGTGTGTGTGTTCCAGGTGACAGAGGAGCAGGTCAAGCTGCCGGTCATCAGAGCCACACGCTGGTACCAGTTCCGTGTTGCGGCGGTTAACATCCACGGCACTCGCGGCTTCACCGCGCCGAGCAAACACTTCCGCACGTCCAGAGGTGTGCTCATCATTCCTGTTCAATAAGATGAGCTAAAAACTTGACACATTGACATGCAAACACACACACACACACCAGTTGTACCTTATTTTTTCCATTTGCAGATTTTATAGTGATTTTATCATCAATTTTAATCATAGTGCTAAATTAATTATATTCACATTAACAATGTGTTTCTGATACACAGGAGACTTTATGTGTGTGTGTGTGTGTGTGTGTGTGTGTGCGCCAAGAAATGAGGTAAGTTGTCTGTTCTCTTTCACTTCTCTACCTCTGCCCCTGATTAGAGTGAGTGTGTGTGTGTGTGTGTGTGTGTGTGTGTGTGTTTAATGTAAAGGCACATCAAAGAGTGTTTGCAACACACCCCAGATCTCTAGATTTTCTTTCCAAGTAATCCCAATTAATTTCACTTAACCGGAGCGCGCACACACACGCACACACACATTTCCATGCCACACGCCTGGACAAGTCTGCAGTGATATCAGTCCAAAGTCAACCTGTTCGTTTATCCTGCTGAGTTCTGGATTCTGATTGGTTGATTCACTTCCTGATCCAGCAGCTCTGGGGGTGTAAGTGTAATGTGTGTGTGTGTGTGTGTGTGTGTGTGTGTGTCTCGTGAGAAGGTTAATGTTAAAGTTCTCGAAATAAATGAGAGCACGAGCTCTGACAAACAGCAATCAGCCTTGAGTTCATTCATAAATAGCGGGACATGAATCACTGGCAGTAATTACACACGCACACACACACACGCACGCACACACACACACACACACACACACAGAATCAGCTCACGTTACGTCCCTGCGTTTCTCTCCACAAGGCCATTCATATGATTTCAATTTGTCATCATTTGCCATTTATTTATCCAGCGCTCCTCTGCTTAGCCTGCTTGCGAACGCCAATTATTTTCAGATGGAAGTGAAAAATGTAATCTCTAGTGAACTCTTTAATTTGGCGAGTGTTTAAGCTCGCCACGTGCGCATCTGACTTTACATCACGTCTCAGACACAGAGAGTTTGTGCTCTGGGATCAGGGTTAAAGCAAGAGTTCAGCCGCGTAAACCTAAACCGTGGCCGATCTGCAGAACGATTTAGAATTGATAAACGAATTCTATAAACATACAAACATTAAACAATCTATAATGTACAAATAGCTTGTAAATATACCACCACTTCGGCAGAAAACACAAACTATACTTCAGGGTGGTACTTTAGCATATTACTTTAGGCTAAGTGCATTAGCGTGGCACAGAAGGTACTTCCAGGTAATATTTTAGGGTGTACATCATGGTGGTACATTACATTACAGGGTTCTTTAGGGTAGTACTTTATGGTGGTACATTAGGGTGGTAATTTAGGTGGTACTTTAGGGAAAGTATATTAGACTGGTACTTTAGACTGATACTTTAGGCTAGTACATTAAATTGGTACTTCCAGGTGATATTTTAGGATGTATGTCATGGTGTGCATTAGGGGGTTCTTTAGGGTGGTACATTAATGTTACATTAAGGGGTACTACTTTAGGGTGGCACATTTAGGGGTAGTTTAGGGGTTACATTACGGGGTATTTTAGGGTGGACATCAAGTGGTACTTTAAGGTGGTACATTAGTAGGTACATTAGGGTACTACATTACGGTGGTACATTAGGTGGTACTTTAGGGTGGTACATTAGTAGGTACATTAGGGTACTATATTAGGGTGGTACATTAGGGGGTATATTAGGGTACCACTTTAGGGTGGAACATTAGGGGTATATTAGGGTACCACTTTAGGGTGGAACATTATGGGGTATTTCAGGGTGGTACATTAGTTGGTACATTAGGGTACTACTTTAGAGTGGGACATTAGGGTAGTATTTTAGGGTATTACTTTAGGATGGTACACTAAGGGGTACATTAGGGTACTACTTTAGGGTGGTACATTAGGGGGTATTTTAGGGTACTACTTTAGGATGGTACATTAGGGGGTACATTAGGGTAGGACATTAAGTGGTACTTTAGGGTGGTACATTATGGGGTATTTCAGGGTGGTACATTAGGTAGTACATTAGCGTATTACATTAGGATACTACTTTAGGGTACTACTTTAGTTTGGTACATTAGGGGTACTTTTGGGTGGTACTTTATGATGGGCCCAGTAACTTTACTTTCATCCGTAATTATTTTCCTATAACAGCGTGAACAGTTTTTAAATAATTATAATAACATATAGCACTGTGACACTGTAGCTCAGCACATGTCTGAAGGTTGGTGCTAATGTTGCTAACATGCAACAGTTCAGCAAACTGAAGGCCTGAATCAGGATTATTTTATCCTACAAATTATTTTTACTGTAACATTTCAGCTGAAAGCCACGCCTTCTGAATGGTCCATTACAGTGTTAACATCATCACAATGCTTTTTTTATCCGTCTCAGATCCGTCTCCTCCTCCACGCCCATCTGGACTCAGGGTGGTGAACGTGACGATGGACAGTGGCGGCATTGTGATGGCACGTCTGGACTGGATGCTTCCTGAAGAGCCGGACATCCCCGTCCATCATTATAAGATCTTCTGGAGCTGGAGCACTGCTGGAAAAAACACAATTCCATCCAAGAAGAAGAGGAGAAAGACCATTGATGGGGTGAACTCTCCTTACCTCAAACTAAATGTAAAGCATGGGGGGAAGGTTTCTGAGAGGAGATGTTTTTTAACAGTTACGGAAGGAGTCTCCAGTGTCAGAGGAGTGAAACCTAAGGACAGAGGAGTTTACGCTGCTTTGTGGTTTTGAGGTGACGTGATGATGAGGGAAGCGGTGTTTAGAGCTGCTGTAACATGTGGAAGTAGTTTACTGTAGAGAGATTAAATTGAACTACAAGCAGGGAAAAAGTATAATGTGCAAATCTTTCAAAAATTAAAGACAGTCACGCCTACTCTGCTTTTGAGTCTAGTTTGCCCCGCCTACTTTCCATACTGCCTGCTTTTTTTTTGCTTTCCATATATGGTCGGAGCTTCCTGATCTCCTTCTGTTTACGTCAGTGACATAAATAATCCAATTGGCTCTTCAGTTCATCAGTGTGTAATTCGTTATTGTTTTTTTATTGCATCAGTGAGATGCAGGAGTGCTCAAAAATCTAATTCTAAAAAATGTTTGTAGAAGCGGTGTGTTAAGGCTTTGAGTTACTGATCGGAAGGTCGCTGGTTCAAACCCCAGCTCCGCCAGGTTGAGCACGGCCCTTAACCCTGTCTGCTCCAGGGGCGCCTGCACTCTGACCCCAGCCTAATAACAAGAAAACTTGGAAATGAGAAGAATAAAGAATTTCACTGTACAGTAACATGTATGTGAGAAATAAAGAACTTTGAGAACATAATTTTGAGAACTAGAACACCTTTACTAAAGGCCTTATGATGCTGGTGTGTGTGTGTGTGTGTGTGTGGGTGTGGGTGTGTGTGTGTGAGCTCTGTAGCCGGTAGCTAACAGAGTAGCGCTACTGGTTGAGAAGCGTAACACTAGATTTTATTTTGTGTAACCGCGAGCAGATGTTTTAGCAAAGCCTTTAAGCCGAGTGTTTCTGTTAACATGTGTAGCTCCACTGACCACTGGCAACACACACACACACACACACACACACACACACACACACACACACAGTCGATAACCAACTCCAGCCCAATTAGCTTCAAGTTTCCAAAACACACACACACACACACACACACACACACACACATACACACATGTTTTTAATAGTGCCTGCTTTTAAACCTAAAGGTGTTTTTGGAGTGGACGTGAGAATTTTGTGAGTATAAACAGCCCACTTTATTTTCTCAATTAAATCAATCAAATGCATAACTTCTAACAACACACACACACACACACACACACACACACATATAAGACACTGGAGACTACATATTAGATATTACATATGTAATGGAGATATTGTATATGTATATATATGTATGTGTGTGTGTTGTAGGCGAAGAGCTCAGTGACTCTGGACGCTCTGGCGGTGAACAGCTCGTACACGGTGGAGCTCCAGGCCGTGTCTGTGTGGGGATCAGTCAGACTGAAAAGCCCCAAAGCCGCTCTGCAGTTCAGCACCGCTCAGGAGAATGAGCACGCCAGTACGACACACACACACACACACACACACTGTGGTGTATACCACTGTATAATAAACCTGTGTGTGTGTGTCTGTGTGAGCAGAGCTGGTGTCGAAGCTGAGCAGAGCGTTCTGGCGGAGCGCGGCAAGCTCGCTGGAGGCGGGGACGCCGTACTACCAGGACGGACAGCTGCAGCTCCGCCTCTACTGGAAAAACAGAGCAGGTGAACTTCGCTTCCTTTTGCGTTCACGCCGCAGTCGAAGCATTTCACCATCACTCCGTGTTTATCTCTAAAGTTAGTGACGTAAATCTGACCTCAAACTAGACGATGACGCAAATCCGGTAGCAGCACAGTGCGCGTCAGGGCGTGGCCCTTCAGTCCGTTTTACAAGACGGTTCAGACGTTTTCTACTTCCATCACGGTTTCTTTAAAAAAGCATTCAGAGTCTGAAAAACCTCAGGGCGCTATAAACTAGGATGTGACTCAAGGGCTGCGCGGTAATGCTAATGAAGGAAATTCCTTCCTCTTGAACGCTTGGAGAGGTTCTGGTTGAAAAAACATCTGTGGGACGTAACTGCTTATTGGGTTTTTTTTTTGATGAAAACCAAGATGTCCTGGAGAAGACTAGCTCGCTAATCTTGTTGCTAGCGACTAGCTCGCTAATGTTGTTGCCAACACGCAGCATGGTGTTGCTGCTCTGGAGTGGTGTGGTGTGGAGGAGGGGAGCGAATACTACAGCTGTGTGTGTGTAAAGTGTTTGAACAGAACGCTGGAGCGGAAAGTTCCTCTGTTCCTCTTGCAGCAACACTTTCACGCTCGGGTCTGAGGACGTCTGCAGGAAGTGAATCACAATCCTCTCTTCAGAATACAGCTAGTCACACTTAGCGCTAGGTAAGAGTCGAAATGTCTGATGACTTACAGCCCTAAGACTGTTTAAAATAACACGGTTATGCTAAATTCACTTTTTTTTTATCACGGAGGTCATATGTCTCGCCTAGTGTGATGTCATCACAGGCAATTTGCATAGCCCCTCCTTCCTCCACCTCGACTTCGAGGCACTATTTTCAGGGAAATCCCATTCCTGCGTTCAGATTGGCCGTGAAAATGCACTTTTATGGAAGGGGCGTGGCCGCGCGGGGCAGTAGCTCATTAGCATTTAAAGCTACAGACACTGAAACAGCGCGTTTAGACGAGGAGTGAAATAAAGTGAACTTCAGTAACGACAGAACACAGGATCTGAGGTGTGTGAAACA
>JAOVVA010000051.1:27740363-27761447 GCA_028565275.1 Leiocassis micropogon | reverse complement strand
GAATTAATTTGTAGCACTTTGAGATTTGCTTCAAATATAAAGTGCATTATAAATAAAATGTATTATTATTATTATTACGTACAATTTGCACACACACACACACACACACACACACATACACACACATACATCATGAACATGAATGTCGGACAATTTGGGGTTTTCAATGACTTCTTTCTGCCGTGAGAACACTTGTATAACAAATAGCTGAAGGTGAAGCTTGCTAAGGGACTTTCACCCAAATATCGGATGTGCTGTGTGGGTCACTTTGCTTCTGTGCTGATTTCTGAAAATAAATGAAACCTTGTGCTTTTCTTCTTTTAAAGATGCATGTGTTGTTGTCGGTCCTTCGGCTGCTCCCGTCGAGGGGTCGCCACAGCAGACTATCAATGCGCACAACAACTTGCCACAGGTTTTATTCGGGCTTGGGAGTGGCACCGCGCACAGTGGCTGGGTAGTATGGGGTTTGTCGATCCAACGACGACGGGGCTCGAACCCGGATCCTCACATCCCCAAATCAACAACCTAGAGCCCTGGCTGCCTGAGCTACAATACAGAAAATGACAAGAATAACAAATATAACACATCATGTGGCAGTTTCCTTCAGGGTGGGTTCGCCAGCTCGACACCCGGTTGTATCTTAAGGTTGAGGCTGAAGGACCTCGCTCAAGAGCTGAACGATGGCAGCGCTGCAGTAAATTGGTCATGTATCTCAGCAGAACACCCCCTCATACTGTACGCCTTCAACAAAACAACAAGAGACAGTTACAGCTCACTTTGCTGACTCTGTAATTTTATTCCCTTTATTACAGGAAGCTTCTGAATATTCTTCTGCATCTGAAGCAATAAAGCAGCCGGGTTTTATCAGACACGGACAGCAGGGTTTCTTCTTAGAATTTAAACTTGATGCAGATGCGCTTGTTATTTATTTATTTATTTACTTACTTACTTATTTATTTTTGTGAAAATCAAGCACTTTTTTATCTGTTCCTCGAGCCTCTATGCTATCTTGCACGATTTGCCAGAAACGACCTAAAGAAGTGAAATCCCTTCTTGCCAAGTGAATGTTGCTGAGAGAGCTCACAGGTGGTGCTGACTGATCTGCTTTTCACCGTCTCCTGCAGGAATATACCGTACAGACGCCCTTCCTGGCCGTGAGGAAATGCACACGCCTGCACTCACACCGCTCGGCGAGACAACTCAGTCTCTGCCGTTACTCATATTTGGTACATCGATTGCTCCATTAAAAGAAGAAGAAGAAGAAAAAAATCGCACAGTACAGTTACCTGTACCAGTTTGTTTTTTTGTAAATGGGGTGGAGCTAACCTAGCCTGCTAGCTACCCATAAGAAATTTTACTATAGTAAACTGTACTACACCCCATAATATATTATAGAATTACTGTAGTACTTCAAACCTTACCATGGAATGCACGATGGGACTTTATAAAGTACCAGGATAGGTATTGTGGCACTTCATTGGGTACCGTGGTAGTACTCTGGAGTGTACCACAGTACTTTGGTGAATGCCATGGTATCATCCATGTCTTGGAACTGGTGTCGGTTTGCTTTTCAGAACTTTATGGGAACAGTTTGGGGACGGCCCATTCCTGTACCAACATGACTGCGCACCAGTGCACAAAGCAAGGTTGTGCACAAAGCAAGCAAGTTTGGTGTGAAAGAACTTGACTGGCCTGCACTCAAAGTCCTGACCTCAAACCGATAGAAAACCTTTGGGATGAATTAGGGGCGGAGACTGTGAGCCAGGCCTTCTCGTCCAACATCAGTGTCTGACCTCACAAATGCAGTTTTGAAGGAATGGTCAAAAATTCCCATAAACCTTGTGGAAAGCCCACACAAAAGAGTTGTAGCTGTTATAGCTGCAAAGGGGGCGTGGCCAACATCATATTAAACCCTATGGATTAAAAATTAGATGTTACTCAAATTCATATGCATGTGAAGGCAGGCGTGCCAATACTTTTGGCAATATAGTGTACGTTTGTACATATTGTAATGGATATGCTAGTACAAACTACTGGTATGGTAAAGTACAAGCAGCAGCATATTAGTGTGTGTAATATTAATAGTTTCAACATAAACTATAGGAATTAATTAATGATACATACAGTTTTCTATATAAATATTACTATAATCATACATAAACACATATACATATCATATTACTAACTGACTAGTGTCCTAGTACATGTTTTATATCACCATCCAGTATAACCTTGTCTCATAATTTGTACATTTACAGTGCCGTGTGAGGGTTCACCTCTAGAGGGCACTGTTTGCCCGGAGTCTTGTGTTTTGTAGTTTTTGTTTGTTTCCCAGAAGGCACCTCGGTCAGGTGATGAGTGCGCACCTGAACCGAGGTAGCTCATTACACCATCTATAAATAGCTGTTTATTCTGGGAAACTGGGTCGAACATTATTTGCTGTCAGTTATGTCACGTGGGCTCTTGTCTTGTCTTGTCTTGTCTTGTCTTGTCTTGTCTTGTCTTGTCTTGTCTTGTCTTATTTGGTTTGAGTTTGTTATATAACATTTGTTTTAAGAAGGCTCTAGTTTTTGGTTATGTTCATGTTCCTTGTGTTTCAGTGTTTGTGGAGCTGATTCTGTCTAGTGAAGTGTTGTTTCTCTCGAGGTTTATGTAAATACTGTTTGGTTTGTCTCCAGTGTTTGTGTACCTCCTTGCATGTTTAGCTTCCCCATATGTTTAGCTTCCTTGTGTGTCTTGCCATGTGAGAGCTTAGCCGCTAGCAGGTTTAGCCGCTAGCAGGCTTGGCCTCCAGTAGGCTTGGCCTCCAGTAGGATTAGCCGCTAGTGGCTTTAGCTTTTAGTCGGTGTAGCTGCTAGTCGGATTAGCCTCATGTGTGCTTGGCATTTCGTGTCTTCGTTCCCCCCATGTAGGTTCAGTTACTAACGTGATTAGATACTAACCAAATTAGTTACTAACCCATTAGTCCATCATCCATGTCTTACATATCCAGAGTAGCTACTAACCCCACTAACTACTGTCCCGTCTCTAGTCCCGTCTCTAGTCGTTTGTGAGTTCCGAGCCCTTTGTCTCGCTCTTAGCCCTTTGTCTCGCTGGAGAGCCCATGCTAAGTTATGTAAAGCCAAAAGAGCCTTGTGTTAAACTAAAGAGTTGATGTTAAGATCTAGAATCTTGCCCTTGGTTTGTTTTGTTTGTTTAGTTTCTTTATTCTATGTCTTGTTTAATTATGTTTATTGTTAATAAAATACTCTTAATACCATCATCCCCTCTGCGCCTATGCCTGCCCTTTATAAGCCCACGGCAGTAACAACAGCCCATATACTGTACCACCCGATCATGACACCGTGAAAAACTATTTGCCCCTTCCTGATAATTTTTTTAATTTGCATATTTGTCACACTTAAATGATTCAAATAATCAAACAATTTTTAATGTTACACAAAGATTACCTGAATATATATAAAATGCACTTTTAAAACAATTATTTTAATTCATTAAGGATAAAAAGCTGTCTAAACTTGTCTTGTGTAAAAGTAATTGACTATCTTGAAACTCCCCAGATCCCAGTTCGATCGAGCTCCATGCACTGGGATGCACTGGACAAATGTGTCCGAAAGCACCAGCACCCAAAGGATCCGCTGCCAATGCCCTGGTGCCAGACACCACAGCACCCCCCAGAGGTCTTCCAGAGCCACACCCTAATGGAGCAGAGTCTTCCAGTGGCACAAGGGAAGCCCAAAACCTAAGTGGCTTTAATGTAAATGTTTTTTTTTTAGATTATGGCTGATTGGTGTTATATACAGTATCAGGTACCGTTAGACTACAATGGTATCCTGGTCATTTTTTATGGGTAGCTATTCTAGCTAATCTAACTAGTAATTTAACCTTGACATGCTCGTACAAAATGTATTAGTTCTGTCCTTTAAAGGTTAGCCTTCATACTCACTGTTTCTCATTCATATCCCATCATAATGATGTTTATCTGTCATTGTTAAATTGCTCCTTTCTTTTATGTTGCATCATGTTAAATTTGATACCAAAAAAACAAGACAATTTCCCTCTTTATCTGCATGTTTTATCCCTGATCGTTTTTTCTGGCCTGAAGGCAAGTGCTTGTGTTTAAAGCCAGATTGTAGAGATGCGATTGCAAAGCCTCATCGCGGATGCCTCCATGCTTCCCAGAGGTGTGTGTGTGTGTGTCATTTGCAGATCACACCAGCAAATCAACTTAAGCATGAGTGTATAAACCCCACATAAACACTGACATGACGTTTAAATCACTAACTCTGAATACGAGGGAACAGCGGCTGGGAGGAAACTATCAAAAGCAGGGAAAGATTCAATTTAGAATATTTACACTTAAACATTGATTGGTCAATTTATCATTTTAAAACACTAATATGTAGTGTGTATTCCAAGGGTTAAGGAATCGTTTTTGTGTTTAAATCTAGAATTCTCAGTTCTGATTGGTCAGGAGGCATTGGTTAACTTAGCAGTACTCAGTTTAAAAGCAGGTCTGACTGAGTGCGTTTATATATCATTCCCACCTGTATGATGACTTTTACCTACCGCCCCCCCACCTGTATGATTAGTCTTTACCCCCCCTCCCGTATGATGACTCTTTAACCCCCCCACCTGTATGATGACTCTTTAACCCCCCACCCGTATGATAACTCTTTAATCCCCCACCTGTATGATTAGTCTTTACCCCCACACCCGTATGATGACTCTTTAACCCCCCCCCACCTGTATGATGAAAACCCCCATCACACCCCTGTTCTCCCCCCTTTTCCTTACTTAATTTGCATTGTACTGTAAAATACAAACGATTGTTCAGGTACCAATATATACATTTATTATCCTAAAAAAATCCGCACATTTGCTAGAACTTTGCCTGAAGTCTCACTCACATGAACACGAGACATAAGTTCCCTCTCTCACACCGACTTCAATCTCCTTTTATTGAGCTAGTATTGTTTCTAAGCGCCCGAGATTTCTTGGCTCGTACTGTTCGGTGTAAAGTGGTGTAATTAGCATTGCCTGCTGGTCTGACAGTGAGAGTCTCTTTGCCAATTAAGCGAACGAGCATGCCCTTCACTTCAATACAAAACTAATCCTCTGTCTGTTTTCTTTGGAGACACGACATTGACTTTGCCATTTTCGCGAAATAAACGCTTTTGAAATTTGCCGATTTGATCGCTCACCAGAAAGAACGCGCTAATTGGACGGACCTGTATCAACTGGATGCTTGGAAAATTTGCATTAAAAAAAAAAAGTACAGCGTTATCACGCCGAGATGGAATGTTACTGACAACTTTCAATGCTACGTTATGCAGCCTATTGAACATTTTGAAATTATCTTGAAGGGAACAGGCTTCAGTGATGCTCATTTCCATGCTGTCCAGACTATATAAATGATTTCATTAAATATTAATTGGATTGGAGCATTTCAAAAATGTATAGATTTGTAAAACTGTGTTCCGTCTAAAAATAACATATCAAATCAAAGCTGTCATTATTACAAATCAGCTAAAATAAAACACTCACCCAGACTGAGAATTCTCACTCAACTTCATTGCATTAAATATTACATATAAAACATTCAGGTATTGATACAAAAAAGAAATCACACAGAATTAGATAAAGCAGATTTTCACAAAACGGTGTCGAGAAACACAGTTAGCGTTAGGGCTGCACGATTAGTCGAATTTTAATCTTCCCACAATTAAATAAACATGATTTACGATATTGAAAGCGCTCCGCCAAGGAACGCAGAGCATCAGTATGGCGCTAGAATAATGCCAAAATCAGGACCAATGGAAAACGGCCATGAGGATTAGAGCTGCAGACGCAATTCAAACAGCCGTGCTTACATTTTCACTTTTTACGAGTGCAATATTGCAGCCTGTATACAGCGTTACAATACCGACAAAAACCGCGCATGTGAGAACGCGAGTGCACCCGGGAATAAAGTGACTGTCTAAAAAGTTTTGCTTTATGTGCACGCTCATCTTTGTTTTTCTGAATAAAAAAAACTATAATGTTTACATATCAACCGATTTCAATCAGTTATTTTTGTTTAGTCAAAGGTTATAATCTACAGTATGTGTAGTAAAAAATAGGTTTATCTTTACCTTATTAGAATCTCAGTAAGGCCATTATCACTGCTACAGTAAATGAAGGTGTATCAGTGTTGAAACAATAAAGCGCTCCAAGGGTTTAAGCTCCCACAGCCGGCTTCTGTAATGGAATGATATTGTGTTATTATTATGATGATTAGTGTTGTAATAATAATAAAAATAATCGCAGGTGCATCTCATTTATGCCTCCTGGTTTTGGTATTGTATTTTGATGCAAAGATTTGTACATTAGCAGGAATGCAGCACAACATGGATGGGAAAGCAGAGTTATGTTTACGTAACTCGGCAATGAAAAATGTTTTTTGTCACTAAAATCAAAGAATAATCATAATAAATAAGTGTGATCTTGATCAAAATAATCGTGCACTACTTAGCGGTATGCGTTAATTCTTCCGCTAATACAGCTCAGCCACTGCGGCGCGTCGGCTAGCATAGACACACGCTAACTCTTTCCTGCTTGTAGGGTGCCATTACTAGATATCCTGATTATATGCCTGGTCTTATTAATCTTCATTTGTCAATATGTTTTTGGGAGACATTAATATGAAACAATTGAATTTCATTAGTTTGGTGTATAACAAATAAATAAGCAAGTCTGTGTCTACAGTATGTATGTACAATTTAGAACTAATATGCTTTCGATCTCCGGGTGATGCTGTAAGCTCTCACAGCCGGAGGCCTGGAGAGAGCTGATTGGCCGAGCTCTCTCAGGGGGGAGGGATGAGAGGTACTTAGGAGGAAACACGTAATAGTCTACGGCCCTCTCGACTAAGTGGTGGTAGTAGCCTTAATGTGGGAGCCCCCTAGTGACGGGGAGGAATTGGACATGAATTGGAATTGGAAAAAATCAAGGAAAAATCCAAAAAAAAAAGAACTAATATGCTGCGAATGATATTAGCGATACCTTTACATGTAGTCTTATAAGGCACAATGCTTTGCTAATCAGCAAAGACCGATAACAGGCATGACGGTGTTGACGGAGATTTGTGAAACTCATACAAAGCAAAATACCCAAAAAGGATGAAGGTTATTGAATTCATCAGATATAAAGCTTGCCTTGATTTGCTCCTGGAATCTATGCTAATCCACCCTGCTTTTAGCAAAGAAAACATGCTAACTTTTAAATATAACCAGTTAACGTTAGCAAGCTAACAAAATTAGATGTTCGTTCCTTCTAGTCCGTCAATGGAGACATTTCAAGTCTTTGCTTTAGCGCTAAGTTCATCGCGTAGCATGAGGAGGAACCTGCAGATCTGTCACGCTTCTTGACTTATTTTAGTTGCTTCAAACTGGAATATAAATAAATTCTTTGTGTCTTTGCTCAAGGTCTTCATAAAAGCTTTAACACGACGTCAGTTCATAGACTTTAACGCTCAATTGAATGTCCTATCTCTGTCTATGCTTCTTCACCCAGTGAAAATTAATCATTTTTTCCATTTCAAATGTTTGAGCTCTGGTCAAGGATAGACGCTTCGTGACTCGTTTTCATTAAGAAGAATTTTTTTGCATGCAGTATTTCTCAGAAACATGCAATGACAAGGACGTGATATAATACAGCTCATCGTGCTGGTCTGTTAAGTGTTGTGTGTGTGTGTGTGTGTGTGTGCGCATGTAAAATGAACAACAGTTTGACGAACTAAACCTAGACACCAGATTAATGAAACCATCTGAAATTCCTGTTCGTTTTGTTCATTTGAAGTGTCTGCTCTCGTGTACCCAATCTCAGGTGCAGTACATTGCAGTTTACAACTAGTAAAGGTGATGTACCAACAAAAACAAAAACACCCCAATCTGTAACCTTTAATACGCGTTACATCGCGTAATTGTTTTGCAAAAAAAAGTGAGTATGTAAGTACATTGAAGAGCTTTGAAGAGAGCGCTAGTGACGCTCGTCCCTTATCGCCGGGACTCTGCACACGGTATGAACCCTCCTGCTTTCAGCTACTAAAATATTCAGTTTTCTGCCTCAGGTGAACAACATGATAACAAAAGTAATGACAATTCTTTAAGCAAAAGGCCACGTCTGGTAGCGGAGTGGTTTACGGCTTGCCAGAGTCATTTATCTTGATAAATTGCTGCTTTGCCTTTCATCAGAAGCTGCGTGACCTTTATGCAAGAAAAAATAAAAAGGAGCAAAAATCTACATTAGCATTGGCTAGCGTGAGGTAATAACTATCTTATTACTAATAAAAATCCACTCCAAAACAATTCTCTGGATCTTTAGAGATATTTTTGTTTCTAATCATTGCATTTACAGCAGCTATTGCTGGTTTAACTGACCTCAGGCTTTAACCATCTCCCAGCTGACCGGTAACATTTAGCTCAACTTTGTAGAAAGTGTCCTTCACCAGCATACTGATTAATTAAAACCCTGAGAATATAAAGATTAATAAAAACAAAATGATCAGAAGCTACGCAGATTTAGGGAAACCTCACTGCTGTGCCCGGAGGTCCACACGAGCATGGATCAGGTTTTAATGGGAGCTTCTGAGTTTTTTCCCTTTCAGGCTCGCCTGTGCCTCGTCCTTAAGGGTGGTAGCAAAAGTGCATCTAATATTCCTCAATCCATCTTTCATATAATTGTACATGTTTGCAAGGCATTTCTTTTCCATCACCACTAGCTCTTCCTTCAGTAGGACCTGGACTTGTTGATTTATCAGGCAATGAGAGAAAAATCTAGGACATTACTGTGAACTATTTGGGGTCTAGTAGACTCTACTCTATCTTCTTGAAGATGGAGGCAATCATTCGCCTCATACCACAGAACTACAAAAGTCCAGGTGGTCTTCAAGCAACTCCTGAAGTTAAGTCAGATACCTTTCCAGGTCATTGTTCATTGTTCTATTCTACTCAACACAAGCCATCACTCCCATCACCAGAGGAAACGTGATCACTTACAGAGAGAAGATCAGAGCTCTGTGCTGCGAAAACAAGCTCTCTACGATGAAGGAGATGATTGTTGACCACAAAAAGCTGTATAAGGGAGAAAACAGCATAAAGTCTCTCTCTCTCTCTCTTTTTCTCTGTATATTTACCATGTCACCCAGGTTTACATGATGGAAACTAGTTATGGTGCCTGAGGAACAACCGGAGAACATTCTTGCAAGGAACACTTGCAAGAATTAAATTTGTCATCTAGCAAACATCTGGAATGGTCACACTTTCTTCTGCCTCCATCCATTATCCATTTACTCTTCAAGGAAACATTACATCATTCAGACATGTGGTTTGTTTATACAGCATTTTTTCAACATTGGAGCGGTGGTGAACTTTATCAACCAGAACATCAGCTAGACGCCACTGGAGGCCCAAATGCACTTTTCACACTCTGGACAGTCAACCTGCAGGGAAGGAAGTGATCATGCAGAGTAACCTGTAGAGTTCCTGAACACGTCTCCCCTGGAACACAATATATATATATTTTACTATCAATATTCAACATTGAATCTGCATCACCTGATAGACCGTAATTGCTACACATATCCTGCTATTGACGATGAGAGAGATGCTATGATCCCCATGACTGCAGTAGTAGCTCCAGTGATAAGGCCATGTGTTTAAGCACTGCCCAGGGATAACCAGAGCCTTGAGAGGATTGTGAAACAAAGGCCATTAAAGAATTTGGGGAAGATTCACAAGGAATGCACTGGGCCAAAGTCCTCTTCTCGGATAAGAGTAAATTTTATATAAGAGCATTTTATTTGGAAATCAAGATCCTGCTTGAGGTCCAGTGTAAAGTTTGCAGTCAGTGGTGGTTTGGGGAGCCGTGTCATCTGCTGGTGTCCACTACCAGGAGGTTTTAGAGCACTTCATGCTTCCCTCAGCTGAGCAGCTTTATGGAGATGCTGATTTCATTTTCCAGTAGGACTTGGCACCTGCCCACACTGCCAAAAGTACTCATACTAATACAAAAGTACTAGTACTAATACTGGTTTAAGGACCATAATATCCCTGTGCCAGAAAACTTATCCGACCCAAACCCCTAGAGAATCTATGGACTCTTGTGAAAAGGAAGATGTGAGACACCAGACCCGACAACACAGAAGAGCTGAAGGCTGCTATCAGAGCAACCGGAGCTTCCATACAGTAACACATACAGTAATACCCCAGCAGTGCCACAGACTATCCATGCCACGTCGCACTGCTGCAGTAATTCATGTAAGTGAGCCCTGCCCTGAGTACTGAGTGCTGTATATGTTCATACTGTTCAGTAGTCCAGCTTTTCTGTGTTAAAAATCTTTTTTTTATTAGTCTTAAGTAATATTCTAATTTTCTGAGATACTGAATTTTGGGTTCTCGTTAGTTGTAAGTCATAATCATCAAAATAGAAAGAAATAAACACTTGAATCTTGAATCTATATAATATATGAGTTTCAATTTTTGAATTAAATTACTGAAATAAATAAAATTTTCAATGATATTCTAATTTATTGAGATGCACCTGTGTAGTTTGTACTGGACAGAAAACACTGACAGGGACAAACATGTATGGCAAACATGTATGGCAACTCCATGTAAATACACTACCGAGATAGCGTTCCAATGCTAGCAGTGAGCGCTGTTAGCTGAGTATAAGTGCCTTATTGAAAAAAAAATCAAAGGCACAAAAGGATAAGAAAAAATACAAAAAACGGTACAATTGCTTTGGACAGAGCTATAAGTAGAAGACTATGATAATGTCTGTGGAGGAAATGAGGCTCTTCTTTCATTGAGACGAATAGAGTTTCACAGCTCGGTGGACGCAATTAGCTGTTTATTGTCCGCTTCACCGTTCACACTGTACGGAAATCAGACGAGCTTTTATTCTCAAAGCAAGACAGGAAACGGACTTCAGACAACACAAGCCATTCAGAGTCACAAAACGTGTACCACTGAGGGTTTAACTACAAGAACAAACAGCGTGTAATATACACAAGGCTCCTGCTGAGTGCGTCACTGCCCCAATGTACAGCCAAGTGTGTGTGTGTGTGTGTATAGGTGTGTGTGAAGCTGTCTGGGGTCAAGTGCACAAGAGGGGTCGCATTAATATTAACAACTGTGACAATGGAGGGTCTGCACAAGGATAGGGCAGTGAGTGTGTGTGTGTGTGTGTGTGTGTGTGTGTGAGTGTGTGTGTGTGAGAGGGAGAGAAGAGGTGCCACAGCTCCACCTTCTGCCTGTTTAATGTAACTGGAGTCTTTATTGGCACGACCATGACCATGTTGCAGAGGAACAATGACCATAAATAATAAATGAGTCAGTAATGTTACAGTAAAGGCAGTGGCACAGACTCTGGATAAAAGCAAACTGAAAGATCGAAGACACTGAAGAGATGCTGTGCTGAATTGTGGTGACTGATGAATATTTCTGTTTTGATTTGATGATCTGTGATGCAGGATGGAGATGCGCAGCCATTTTGACATCTGAAGCGGATCTGTGCCAGATTTGAGTCAGATATTAAAATAACAGCATTCATACATGCATTTGATTCCGAGTAATAATGAGATCATTTCTGTTGTTTTTTCTTTTGCGTGTGTAAAATAACATCTGCAAGAAGTAAGGGTTACACACACTGAGACAACAGGAATACAGTAAAGCTTCTCAGGTTTCTGGTGATGGACCAGTTAAACACACAGTCTCATCTCTCTGTGTGTGTGTGTGTGTGTGTGTGTGTGTTTGTGTTTCCATCCTGTGCTGAATTCCCTGGGCTGGTGTATGGAGTGGCTAAGCTGCAGGACTATACAATAAGCGTTGCTTAGAGGGATTTACTGAGAGAGAGAGAGAGAGAGAGAGAGAGAGAGAGAGAGAGAGCTACTGTGGAGGAACAGATAAGAGCAGGAGGCAAGCGTGCACCATTTCATACCTGCAGCAGGAGTGTGATCAGAAATTGATGAATCCACACTCACAAAAATGATGAAAATATTTGGGTAAATAATATTTAATCATATTAATAGTTTTATATAATATATCATTTATCTGATATTTCTCATAATGAAATCAATCACTCTCACTCATTCTCTACGGCGCTTATCCATCTGGAAACACTAGTCAGCTCTTGGAATGTGGGAGGAAACCGGAACACCCGGAGGAAACCCACCAAGCACATGCAAACTCAAAGGTCTCAAAGGTTTCTCATTGGCAGAATCTTTTATGTAAAAGTAGTTTATCAGGAAAAGAAGAGAGGACCATTTGCCTCTCTTGAGGACCATATAATACACACATGCCCACACATTTTCCAGGTTGTTTGTACATGCACGCTTAATCAAAATTGCTCACTAATCTGAGAATAAGTTCATCTTCTGTAAATGCATTATCCTGGGTAGGGTTGTTGTGATGTTTATTGCTGCTTTTGTGGATTAAACCAAAAGCCTTCCTCTGCACACGAGTGTCCTCTGTGACCATGCTTGTGAGTAGATCTACTGAAATATCTTCATATTTTTCTCACTTTATCTGTGAGTAGAACAACACTAGTGCAGGTGCGCTGTAATTCCCATCACTACTGCAATCTGCGGCACATCCTGGGTTAAAGTAAATCGCCTGCTAAAATATTTATCTCAGGCCAGAGTCACCGAAGTCAGCAGCAAAGCTTTTACAGAACCCGGGCCTCATGCTTCAGTACACATCCACGTGTAATTAACATTCAGTAACAACACCTCGGTGTGCCTTCACTGACGGGATAAAACTCTTCCTGTTTTATGCAATAAAATATATGACACATTTTTGTTACATAAAACATTCCTCACTCTGAAGTAAAACTTTCACACCAAACTGGGCCAGTCATAAAGAAATAAATTGTAACCTTCAAGCAATAAAAGCATCCTGGGAAATGATGACAACAACACACTATGAGATGCAGAAACTGCATGAATCATCCAATCACAAATTCACCCAATAATCAGAACAATTAAAACTCTAATTATGTGCACAGGTTTATCAGGGTAAACAGTCACCTGGGTTATAAAATGGGTTATAAAGCAGCCAATCGGAAAGTTTGTGGCATAACAACTGCACAATCCAACCAATCCAAAGCTCCAAACCGGACAGGACTGATGACTCGGTTCAGTGAGTCGGATCATTTGATTCAGCTCACCAGTAAGAGTCGATTCTTTAATCAACGAGCTGTCCTGACTCAATATCTGCTTATGTCCATTTATAAGGTGTTATTTGGACTCACTTAGTACAACATAATTAACAAAATGAACTATAATTAATAATAATTCCAATTTTTAGATACAAGGTTAAGATAGTGAGGTAAAATGGCAAATTAAAGAGAATGAAAGAGAGAAAATGTGTAAAACGAAAAAAGTTTATTATATATATATATATATCGAAATTTAAAAAGGAAAGAGAATAAGATGTAAGAATAAGTATAAAAACCACTGGCTCTTATATGCGAGTCGACTCAATGAACCGACTCAATGAACCGACTCCTCCGCGTCCTGCACATCCGCAGGATCGGCAGCGCAATAAAAGGGGCGGGAGCGCGCGCGCCTGTACGCTTTGTTACACTCTATAGTCTCCGGTATCAGCGCTCACGCGTGCCCGGTATTAACGGTGTGCGCGCGCGGGCGGATGTCCGGGATGACCGGCCGCCTCTAGCCCGGTGTGTTGTGTTGAGAGAGAGAGACGGAGGCGCGCGCGCGGGTAAGCGTGTGATGGCGGACGGAGCGCGCGGTACGGAGGTCTCGCGCGCCGCGGAGCGACGATGACGGCAGCACGGAGCTCGAGCGATCGGGGCGGGAGAGGAGGAGGAGCGGATGGGGACGGGGACGCCGAGGGGAGCGCGAGAGCGTGTCAGGAGCAGGCCGGCGCCGCGCACCTCAGCCTCGGCGTGCTGGAGTCGGTCGCCACCGTGGGTGAGTGCGCGCGCACAAACACACACACCGCAAATTAATCAGATTAATCAGCGATAACTGTGTTCGGAAAAAAAGAACCGACAGTGTATTTCCTGGCTGGCTGTTTACACGAAGATGATGAGGAATTAATCAGGAACTAATCAATAATCGGGTGGGTGTGATGAAACACTATGAGTTACCATGGCAACGCTGAGAAAAGTCAGTCCTCTACATACGAATGTGTTCCGTTTATAAGTCAAGTTTGTTCATAAGTCCAACACACACACTAT
This sequence comes from Leiocassis micropogon, assembly GCA_028565275.1. NCBI lineage: Eukaryota > Metazoa > Chordata > Actinopteri > Siluriformes > Bagridae > Leiocassis > Leiocassis micropogon. Next base: position 27,747,203 of record JAOVVA010000051.1, on the reverse strand, counting down.
GTACTAGGATATTCACACACTTGTCTATACACAGTGTATTACACTACAGTGTTTTTTAGAATCGAGACGATGATTGAACGGTTCATGTTAAAAGAACGAGCGATGTCCGCCATCTTTTCACCTCGCTCCATTCTCTGAAATTTCACTTTTGTCGGCACCGTTGCCGCTTGCCGCTTCTTAGCTGGGGTTGGGCAATCTTCTTCGCCACTGCTGGACACCCTGAGATGCAAACTGCACGCATGCGACAATGTATGCCAGACATGTAATCTAACTTCCGTGATTGCATTTTTATATCTTCAAACGTTCGTACCTCGAAAGTTAATATGTACCTTTACACCACAGCAGCTATTATTAAATAGTGTTTGCTTCTAATTAGTGTTTAGTGTTGTGGCGCAACCTTTTGGCATGTTCTCGCTCGCACTACAACAGCTGGTGAACCAGCCTCTGGAAAACCTATTTTCAGCAGAATTATTATTCTGGCGGGCGGCATGGTGGTGTAGTGGTTAGTGTTGTTGTCCTCCCGCTCCAGGGTTGAGGGTTCGATTCCTACCTGGGGGTCTTTTTGTATAGAGTTTAAATGTTCTCTCGTGCTTGGTGGGTTTCCTCTGGGTACTGCGGTTTCCTCCCGCAGTTCAAAGACATACAGATTTCGGCTTTCCCAAAATGCCCGTAGTGTGTGCATGTTGACCGGAGGTCCTGCCTCGGTCGTAAAAATGGGAATAAATATGGTGGTAATCACCACTGGCCTCCACGGTCCCGATTTGGACTACAGAGGTTCCTAGATGGATGGATGTTTTATTCTGGTGAAGGTATAAACACACAGCATGCCACGCTACCAGCAATGCACAAAGAAGCATCAGGGTTGCTATGGAAACGATTAGGTATAAGCTATATTTTGCTACCATCAGAGCTGCTGTTGGAGGAAACACCTCCTGACCGATCCAACTTCCGTGTTGTGATGTAAAGCAGTCGGATTAATGCCGTAGGTGTTTACTGATTGTAGTGCAGGAAATGATTGGTCAGTGTGGCTCTTTTCAGATGGACAGACACAAACACACACACACACACACACACACAGACACAGACACACAGCACTGCAGCAGGAGGACGTTCACCTCGGGGGGAAGAAAACGGAAATCCATTTGACTTTATGCAGAGGAGGAGGATGTGGCCGGAATTCTTTATGAGACTGCAAATGAACTTTATGGATTGAAGAGTGTGGAGTTGTTGCTTACTGAGCACTAAACGTGAACCGTGCTGTTGTAGACTGAAAAGCAGCAAAGCGCTTCACGTGCGTTCCTCGTGAATACACAAACATGAGCGGTTTCACAGGAACGGCACACCATCGCTCGCTGAAATAACCATCTACATAACCGTACTAATAAATAATAATAATTATAATACAAAATACTTAGCGAATTTCCACTTGATATTTCACTTCCACATAAATAATCGAGGTAAACAGTGTCTGATTTATGTTTAAGTGACTAAAATATGTACATTTGTGACTGTAATTTATTGTAGTAATATGTGCGTTACCTATATACTGTATCTGTATGTATCTGTATATAACCTGTATGTAAAAGCTTTTTACATCCATAATATCTTCTAATTCACAGTTGTAGACTCCAAAATGGCCGTCTGAGGCGGAAAAATTGCCCCGTTGTTATTTTGTTTTCCTCCCTCTGCATTTTCTTCACGCAGGTACAGGCACTTTTGGTCGGGTCGTGCTGGTCCAGGATCGTAAAACCAAGGGCTATTTCGCATTAAAGTCCATGAAGATTGTGGATTTAATCCGACTGAAACAGCAGCAACACGTCCACAATGAGAAGGAAGTCCTCATGGAGGTCAATCACCCCTTTATCGTCAAACTGTGAGTTGTGTTCGTCAGTTTCCGTTCTGGAAAGAGTTAACACACTGACTGGCTGTAAGAGGTTTATAAAAAACTAATTCCTTCATTTGAGCGCATAGATGTCGAAGGTGTAGTTACGGCAAAAAATTTATGTCGACTGATTTCACACATAAAGACAAAACGGCTTAAGGTTCTGCTCCAATGCAGTAAGGCTAACGATGAGATCATGGATAAAGGATAAAGTTTATTTCATAAACAGCTGAATCAATTTACATTGAGTTTGGAGGTAAACGTCCTTAGCTAATTATTGGGTTTATCACAATGTAAGTTATATTTAATTCTTCTTAATAAACACCTCAGTGAGTTTTGAGATGAATTTTGCTAGTATAATGGATTTATCACACTGTAAGGCATATTTACAGTAAGTCTTTCTTCATAAACACCTCAATGATTTTTGAGATAAATGTCCCTAGCATAATGCTAATTATTGGGTTTAGCACATTGTAAGGTTTTATTTAATCTCTGCACTGAACATCTAAGTGAGTTTTGGGTTAAATGTTATCACACTCTAGGTATATTTAAGTCGTTCTACTGAACACGTCTGTAAGTTTTGAGGTAAATGTCCTTAGCCTGACTCTAATTATTGACTTTATCACACTGTAGGGTATATTTAAGTGTTTGTGATAAACAAACCAGGGAGTTTTGAGGTAAATGTCGTTAGCCTTTTGCTCATCTGTGCTTCTAAGCTTCCATTACTCACTAGCAAAGTTAGCGTCCCAGCGTTCACGCGACACTGGAGCAGAACATCGACACATCTGAGGTCATTTTTAGTGAGTCCAAACTACGTTAAGTACCAGCACTTCTCTCAGAGACTTAAACCATTTGAGAGTCAGCTGTAAATAATAAAAAATGGCTACTTTAACTTGTGTGTGTTTAAACTAAGTTGTCCAGCTCGCCATTATGCCTGTCAAATAAATACTAGATGGTAGAAATCTGTTTCTATCCATTTCTTTAAGTAATCTCAAGCACTTCAGGGGTTTGAAATCATTCAGATCCACTCAGACTTTTTGTCTTTCTCCTAAAAAGACTGTCCTCCATATCAGATTATGCATTTTTAAACCACTGTGATGCTCCAGACGCTGAATTTCTTGCTATTTTTAACCCTAATGGCCTACAAGGCAGCTAATGCAGCGGTATTGCGTTGCAGCTTATTTCTGGGCCTTTTAAACTTCTAATTTCATGGCATACAAAATGCATGAAGTATTGAGTATCGCTGGTTTGACTCAGGAGCTCAAGGTTTTAGCAAATGTTTTGTTCTCAAGTTCTCCCAGTTCCCATTACATGTAACCAACTTCCTGAATTAGCTCCAATAAAGGCAGGAGGATATAAACCTCTACGTCTAGCGCATGAGCTAATCCTGTTGTTAGACGTAGCCTCACAGCTCCAAGGTTTCCAGAACAATCCTGAGCTCAGGTTACACTCTGTGTGGAGTTTGATCGGTCTCCATGCGGCGTCTTTGGTTTCCTTTCACCACAAATAAGGAATCTGACACTTAAAGATATTTAATAATTTACCAAAAAAAAAACTGTCGTAAACAACCCAAAATGAGCACTGAGATCTGGCTCCACACTTGTCATGTTTTCCTGATGTGTGCACCTGTTCTGTGTTTAACTCTTAAACCCTTTGTTTATTTCAATCTTGCCATTTATTGGTTTCATTGCAGTCTCGTTAATCGCTGTTTCTTTGTTTAAAGATTTGGATGTGCATGTGATAACCAGACTGTACAGGCATGTAAACACGCCTCTTCCATGCTTAATTTATTCATCAAGACTTGATGTGAGACACAGACACACCAGGATCTTCACTGATCTGCCTTACAATGAACCCACCTCCCTAAGACTGAGTAGTTCCTCTTGTGCCAGCGAAAAAGCCCTGATCCGTCGAGGCCTGGACTCCACTAGATCTCTGAACATGTGTGTGTGTTGTATCTGGCACCAAGCCGTCTGTAGCAGATCCTTTAAGTCCTATAATTTGTGAGCTGGAGGACTCCAAGGATCAGACTTGTTTCTCCGGCACATCCTACAGATGCTCGATCGGATTGAGATCTAAGGAATTTGAAGGCGGAGTCAACACCTCAAACTCTGTCATGTTCCTTAAACCGTTCCTAAACAGTGTGTGCAGTGTGTCAGGGCGCATTACTGTGCTGAAAGAGGACACGGCTATCCCTCGCAGAACATGAAGGGGTGTAACTCAGCTTGTAACAGTGTTTAACTAGGTGGGATGTATCAGAATAACATCCACATGAAAGGCAGGCCATCTTCTATTGCTCCGTGGGAGCTTTTGGCGGTGGATGCGAGTCAGCATGAGTACCCCGACTGGTCTGAGGCTATGAAGCTCCATACACTGTGTGTTCTGACTCCTTTCTATCAGAAACAGCAATCACTTTCTCAGCAGTTTGTGCTTAGGCTGCCCATGACCCTGTCACTGGCTCACCAGTTGTTCTTCCTTGGAGCATTTCTGGCAGGTGCTGACCACCTGCCCATTGTGACGGCCTTCTGTCTTGCAGACACTCTGATCCCGTCTTCACAACCTGGTCTTTATCAAAATCACTCAGATCCTTCCACTTGCATATTGTTCACATCAACTGTGGGTACTGATTGTTCACTTGATATTTAAAGCTTGCCTCTGTAACAAGATACTCATGTTATTCACTTCACCTGAGAGTGGTTTTATAATGTGGTGTAGTTAGGTAAACCAATTGAACAACGAGGGTGAACAACACACAGGTCACAGATCAATCAGAGGACAGGGGACACGTACCTAGGATAAAAAAAAAAAGATTTTCCATGATATCTATCTGTGTCTTAATGTCTTGTCACTTTCTCCCTAAACTGGTAGGTTTTGGACATGGCATGATGATCGTTGTCTCTTCATGCTGATGGAGTTCGTGCCCGGAGGTGAGCTCTTCACCTACCTGCGCAGTCGCGGAAAGTTCAGTAACGACACGGGCCTGTTCTTTGCAGCTGAGATTGTTAGTGCACTGGAGTATCTTCACTCGAAAGACATTGTGTACAGGGACCTGAAGCCGGAGAACATCCTGCTGGACCGCGAAGGACACGTCAAACTCACCGACTTTGGATTCGCCAAGAAGGTCGTGGACAGGTACGGCGGAGTTTGATTCTAAAAGCTCTGTGTGGTTCTTTGTGTGGATTAATCTGGCCATATGAATAGAAAAGCTCCCTGACTATGTTCATAAGTCGACTCTAAGGACGAAGAACATTTTGTGTGTGAATATTGGCGTACATGTTAAATAGCTTGACCTTCCTTGGATCCTAAACCCTGTACAGGTTTCATAGACTGTAACTCATTTGTTGCTTTGTACAAAGTATTTCCCACTTCTGACATTCTTCACAGTGCAAGTGGACCTCTCCTGAGCAGGTATGAGTCAGCTGGTGGGTTCTCAACACCTCACTCTATCACACACTCCAGTGTAATGTTAGTAGAAGCACAAAAATGGTGATTAATTTGGGTTGTACCGGTGGTACTGATTCGTGACTGGGTGGCTGCATGTCCCTAAATTTTCAATTAAATTTTCAAATGAAATGTTCGTCTCCTAAGCACAATCACTCCTAACTCTGTAGCACATTATTATTACAAAGGGTTCGAAAAACCTTTGGTAAAGATCATGTTGATCAGAAGTAATTCACCCCTTCACAAATGGCCCTGAACCCCCAAACCCTGGGAACTGTATAGTGAAAAACTGCTTTTGGACAAATAAACTGCCATCCTAAGCTCATTTTTTGAAGTACACACTTGAAATTCCAAAAAATATCAAGTCTCCTCTCTCATACAATCCAAATCAACGCTGTAGCACCCATGGTTCCTCTGATATAAGTAAGAGAGTCACAGGGTTGCCGTTGGCTTTAAAGCTCATTCTCTGTGCTTGTGAGATTCACATGAAGGGGAGGGCCGGACGCACGTCTTTGTAACCGTATGCCCTAGAAATGAGACATTTTTAGCACTTTGTCCATTAAAAGTGGTACACCGTTGCCTCCTGACTTAACAATTTCATGTCGTTATTTTATTAATAATTTAAGGTATTCACACTGATTTCAAATCTGATCCACATTTAGCGTGAGTGTGAACGTATCAGTGTGTCCAAGGCATATCTGAATGTGTCGTGAGTGTGAAATCCTGCATACACTGCTACACATGGAAGATTTGGTCTGGTATTCAAATGGATTAAGATGATTTTTATACCAACACGCAGTTCGGGGTTTCAGTCTGCCTGAATGGAGACGTCTTTGACTACAGAATGTGAATCATCAGGTTAGGATCAGAAACGCAGCTCTGGAGCAGTCATAAAGAAGAACTCTGCTCCACAGGCTGTGTGTGTGTGTGTGTGTGTGTGTGTGTGTGTGTGTGTGTGTGTGTGTGTGTGTGTGTGTGTACTGTATATACAGGTAGGAGTGTTAATTAGAGAGAACAAGACAGTCATTAACAGTGACATTTTGTTCTCCGTTGGGAAACATAGAGCTGAGCAATTTATCCGAGTGTCTCCGTTTCTGTGTACCTTTATCTTATTCACTAATTTATCCTGGTAAAGGTTCTCCCTCTCTCTCACTCTTCCTCTCTCTCCCTCTCTCTTCCTCTCCCTCGCTCTCTCTCTTTCTCTCTCTCTCCCTCTCTCTCACTCTCTCCCCCTCTCTCCCTCTGGTGCATGCTGGGAGGTGGTATGAGAGCAGCGTGTGGAGCGTGGTGTGAGAGCGAATGAGCGTTTTCCAAACTTTTGGAAAACTTTTCTACTTCTTTGAGCTTTTTTTTTCTAAAGCACAAAATCAATATAAACATCTATAAACAGCAGCGCGCGCGGCGTTATTAGTTTAATCCGCGGGTGTGTGGAGCTGTTGGTCTCGTGGCGGGGTGCAGGGATGGCGGCTCACCCGAGCGGTGGAGCCCGTCCTCTCTCACTCCGTCACGGGGTGCGC
>JAOVVA010000051.1:27726852-27739550 GCA_028565275.1 Leiocassis micropogon | reverse complement strand
TTACTTTTGGCCTGACTGCACATGAGGAAGGAAGTTTTGCCTTTTTTTGGTTTACTGTTGCCTGAGAGCAAATAAGATTGCAGCCATGCGCGACTGTTTCGCCTTCAGGAGGCTTCACTTATCTGTGACTAGTTTTCCTACCTCCGTACACACACACACACACACACACACACACATTCATTCTTACAGGCATCGCACTTTGTACATATTGAATAAAACACTTTGTAACGTCTTCTAGTAACAAAATGTGTGACGCAGCTGATTTTTGAACTGGATTTGGTTCCTCTCGCAGCGCCATGGAGCGTTTAATTCCTCTTTAACTAGAGCTTTCAGTGAAGAGTGATTTATTAGTGCATTTGATTTAAACCAGACTCGTTATTCATGAATAGTTACATAGTTACTGTTCGCCCTCAGAAAGTTCTGTAATGACAGTAACATTAAAAATATGAGAAACCAAAACCTGAATACCAGAATTCAGAAGAAAACTCTCCACCCTCTTCCTTTATTTCCTTTTCCTGTGTCTTCTGTGTACATTAGAGAGATTCACCTACAAGCTGCTCGTTTCTCTAAACATATTGTTTACTTGATTTATTTGCAGAAGGTCTGTCCTGATAGTTTAGGGTCCTCAAAACACACTTTTCTACCTCATGTCCTTAAAACACTCATTTTGTACCTGATGTCCCTATTGATGTCCTCAAAACACACCTTTTCCTCCTAATGGCATTAAAATGCCAACCAGACGTTTCTCAGGACTTACGGATCGTTTCAGAGGTTGTAGCGAACCTGCTAATGCTTTCATAGGGAGATGTCAAATAATCCACAATTATATTTGTCTTGTTTTTATCGCATGTTTATTATTTGTTTATTCATTTGTTTGTTTGTGTATTTTGTGTCAGGTATCCGCCGTTTTTTGACGACAATCCTTTTGGTATCTACCAGAAGGTTCTCTCTGCCAAGCTGAACATCCCTCGCCAGCTCGACTTCTACGTAAAGTGAGCAGGTTTGCTTTGGAAAGAAAATATTTATAATAAATGTTTGTGTAATTGTATTCACTGAAAATCTTTATTTTAAATTATACTTTTATACATTTTTATACATTATATTTTTACAACAATAATAATAATAGGTTTGTTTATCTGCTCTCTCTCGAGCAAATGTCTTCTTTTTTTTTCTTTACATATAAAAACAAGTATGTTTACTTCTGAATGATTTTAACTCAATTTTATTTAATCAGTTTTTAATTTATGTTTTTGTTCTTCTTTCATTTAGAGACCTCATCAAGAAGCTCCTCGTCGTCGATAAAACAAAGAGACTTGGCAATTTAAGAGTAAGTGAGTTTATGTTCATGGTGACTCGGTGGTTCGATTCCCGCCTCGGGGTAACTGGTGTTTTCCATTTGCCTGGAGTGTGTGTGTGTGTGTGTGTGTGTGTGTGTGTGTGTGTGTGTGTGTGCTCAGAGTTAAAGTGGCACCCCATCCATGGTGTACCCCACCTTAGTGCTGCGAGTCTGCTGGACTTTAAACCTGATTATAATACGAATATATACAGCAGCGCTGCAGAACCACACACACCGCACGTCTCTGAATTTCAGCTAATTGTTCGGGGTTTTTATTGAAATTAGCTGCCGATGTGAGTGTGTTGTGGCACAGGATGAAAAGTAGGGAGGCTTTCGCACTTTATTAATCTTTAATTGTGTAACAAGTTTTTTTTGCTGCTGATATTTTGTAACCTGGAGTTTGCGTTGAGTGACGTTTACACCACTACGGCCGTCTCGCGTTTCCTTTGATCTAGCTTTTTTTCTCTTTACCGTTTACGATCCCCCACCAGGCCGCGCTGCACACTTTTACAGTTTATTGCATCCTGGAAGGCAGAAAGGACGCCGAAATCAAGGTCACACCGACCCCATCACCAGAAGTGAAAGTCTAAACATTATTACTCCATTTCCAGACTGACTGAAGATTAACCAGTACCAGGGTCAAAGGTCACAAGATTCTCACCCACATTCAGTCTTGATCGCCTCGGAGGAATTTTTAACACTTTGGCAGCTCGCTAAAAAGAAACAAAAAAATGCAAAAACTCTCTTTTCTGCTAGTGGACGCATTTCTGCTCGATTGTCTTTACGGAGTGCGCTGACCTTTAACCCCTCATTCAGGCCACGGTTATGCTGTTCACGATTTTCGAAAAGATATGCTAATCAGCGAGGCCAAACCTGCACAATGCTAGTTTGAGCTAGGTTATCTTATTGACCGCGGGAAGTGGTCCTTATGCTGCAGTGAACTGTAAGAGGAGAAGGTCCGCTCGCTCTCCACGGGGAGCGCAACTCATTTTTTATTTCATTTTTTTAAGGGGAAAAGGGGAAAGGGGGAACGCAGCAGCAGCAGCAGAGTTCACAAAGAACAGAAACTAGACATCTGTGTTTGTGTCTCGTCTCTGTAGGAGATTACAGTCCTCAGGATGTGTGTGTGTGTGTGTATGTGTGTGTGTGTGTGTGTGTGTGTGTGTGTGCGCGCGCATTGTCAGCTGTGTTAACACAGAATTTTTTTTGCCTCTCAGCAAAGCAAATGGTGTGTGTGTGTGTGCGTGTGCGTGTGTGCGTGTGTGTGTGCGCAAAAAAAGAGTTTTCAGATAGTTTTCAGTTTTACAGCTAATCATGCAGAACCTTCAGTTTCAAAGCAGCAGAAATAGTTTCTAGCATTTGGATGGCACGCCTACATAACTAAACACAACATTCATTTATATGTTTTTTTTTATTTATAAACAAATAATATAAAAATGTTATTTATAAACAAAATAAATAAATGTTGTGTCTAATTATATAGGCGTGCCATCCCAATGCTAGAAACATCGTAACTACTTGTACTGATTGTTTTAATGACACCTGACTTTATTATTTCTTTTTAAGTATTTTTAAAAATGTTTTTTATTATTTTTTATTCCTCCTGTTTCCAGGCTGGAGCCGAGGACGTGAAGAGCCACAAGTGGTTTCGATCTGTAGACTGGGAAATCGTTCCTCAAAGAAAACTAAAGGTATAAGAAAATATAAATGTTTATCAAGTTAATGATAAAGTGATTTTAGAATTATTGGCACCCTTTACACTGAAGAAAGAAATGAGAGCATTACACTCGGATTCGGACTGAGCTCAGGAATAAAAAAAATACAGAGCTTTCCAGAATGTGTAGAAAAAACACTCAAAGGTGTTTGAGAGCTTTTTAGTGATCTTAGTGTTATAAACAGCACTACAACAGAATATCTGGAATTCAATGCAAAAAAAAAACAGACATCACAAACTGAGTTTCACCAGCTGCCTCAGACCGAGCGACAGCCCCGTTTCATCCTTATACACCATCTGTGTTTCTCTATTAGAGAGAAAGTAAAAGGCTCTCTGTAATCTCTGTGCTGTTCTTCATAGTGTTCTCTTCCAGCGGTTTAGACTCTGAGAGATGGCACATGTGCAGTCTGCTTGTTTCCTCCAATAAACACCACACTGATTTAGTTAACATATGAATCTGTAATGATTGACAGCTCTGAACTCTAATTTATTCGAGTATTTAAGAATGGACGTTGTCGCAAAGCAGCTTTACAGAAATACAAATTTTGGTCCAGGTGCAGGTTATTTGTTGGTACCTGGCATAATGAAAAATACAGCAGGGGGCAGAGCTGTTTCTTACAAAGCCACAGAGTTATACATTAGCCTTCCAATTAGTTTATAATTTCTGTTTATCTTCTAATGTCACACCGAAAAAACGGGAGGAGACGGTACCGGTCCCAGACTGACTGTAATAGTTCAATTACAAGATCGTTTTATTTGCCATAGTACTATAAGAGCATGGACCTTGCTTTGTGCACTGGTGCGCAGTCATGTTGGACAGGAAGGGGCCGTCCCCAATCTGTTCCCACAGAGTTAGGAGCATGTAATTGTCCAAAATGTTTTGTTATGCTGAAGCATTAAGAGTTCCTTTCTCTGGAAGTAAGAGGCCGAGCCCAACTCCTGAAAGGTGGAAATACTATTCTTTATTCTATCCCCTGTTGCTCTTCGACAGTATATCACATTCATTTTATGTACAAAACTTTAAAGTCTCAGTTTTCTAATGAGATAAGCCACATGCATGAGGACCGAAGTATGTGAGCATTTGGACCTGGCATGGCAGAAAAAAAAAAACAATGGGGGGGAAACAGGGTGTTGGTTAGGAGTTTAAATCAGCCGTAGAGTTTTGCAGGGTGCTTTGCTGGATTTTTCCACTGTAAGAAAATAAGAGAATTAATAACAAGGTTATTAATAACGAGAGTTACTGCTTACAGACTCCAGGCTCGAGGAAATGTTGGCGTGTAATTTGCGTGCAGAGAAACTGTTGGAAAAAGAAAACACTTAGGGAATAGAAATTAACGCTTTTTTTTTTTCATTTAAAAGATGCTTTCCATCTGAGGCCAGAAAGAAAATGATGCAAAGCTTATTACTTTTAGGTGTGAGTTTTATGCATGCAGCTTCATTATTGTCATTATTATTTTTTATTAATATTATTATTATTATTATTATTATTATTATTATTAAATAAAACCTGGATTCTGTTTATCATGCTGCGCCCTCACCGCTGTACTCTGTATGAGTCTCTGTCTCCAGGCCGGTCCTCTCTTTATTACAGGAGATAAACATGTTACTGTTTTACTGCTAAGACGTTGGGTGTTGGGTAAATGACCTGTTTATATCTCCAGCCTTTTATCCCATCGTACTAGCAACTATGGCTCTAGATCCACTCCTCGATCCCTCGTAAACGTTCCCAGAGTGCACCTGGAGCTCGGTAAATCTGTTTTCTCTTTTCGTGCGTGCTCCCTGGGCATGGAGTGAGCTGTAGCACATTATCGTGTTAGAAACACTCCCTTCTCTGAATAGCTTTAAAAGTATTTTACAAATTACCTCGAAGGAGCCGCGTTGCTGCGTTACATAATCCCCGATTAGAAGTGGATGTGTTAGACAGAACGCTCGCTATGGATGGGCTGTACACCTTCTGTTGCTTTTATACATGGTACAGTGTGTGTGTGTGTGTGTGTGTGTGTGTGATTTAATATGAGACATTGTCTGTTAGGTGCGTTTTTAATCAGGATTCCCTGGAATTAAAGATGATGCATCACAATGGCAACTTCTGGCTAAATAAGGAATAAATAAAAAATTAAATACAATAAATTAAGATGCACACTGTGAATGAGGAACACTTTTATTATTCATTCTCATGAAATACTGTGAGTGTTCCGTCAATACTGCAAGTGTTTTTTTTTTTTTCCCCTTCAGGTGAGTATGGACAAAATGTTAATTGTAGGGGTGCCAATAATTTTGGAAGCAGTCTTAACGTAGAACTTTTAATTTTAAACATGTTGCAGTGCTTCCTGTGGGGGAAACAGTGGCTTTGCAGGCACTTTGCTTGTTTATTTATTTATTAGTGTTTTCATGAGTTAATCTCGCTGCTGCTTCTCTACCCGACTCTTACTGTATAGCCCATCATCACTCCCGAGGTGGCGCACGAGGGCGACCCGTCCAATTTCGAAGCTTATCCTGAAGAGAAGCGCAAAAAGGAGCCTGCCGTGTCCCCGAGGGACCTGGAAATTTTTAAGAACTTTTGAATACAAACACGAACACTGATTATTTATCTATCTATTTATTTATTTATGTGTCTTTTGCATCTTTTCACTAAGGGCATGTGCCGATAATCGCTGATATGATACGCCTCGCAGTGTCGGACACAAGCACATGTGGGTCGTGAAAGAAAATATAAAATAAGTAGCAGCTGTTCTACAGTCCATTGTAATGAAACACCACAGGACTAAAGCGAGACGAGAACGCCACATCGGTACACGCCCACTCCCACTCGGTCTTGTTCAATTGCGTCGTGTGTAGCCTTGTAATGTAGCGATTATCTATGCACTCTGTTAGATGTTTTGTTTGTTTGTTTGTAATGCAAATGCACATAACCTTTATTGCCAGTCATTCCAAATGTAACCGTTTATTCTCTGGGAATGATTATGCAACTTATGTTTATGATCTATGCAGATCCATTCGTTTAACTCCACACAGTCTCGACGTGATCGTCTCTCACCCTGTACTTGTATGTGTATGATCCTAACAATGCTATCATGCAAACATTATAGCTACACTTTTTGTTTTTTTTTTGTTATGAGATGCATGATTACATAATCAATAAAACATTTTTTTACATAAGATATACATTTCTTTTATTTATGGTTTATTGAGCTATAAAATGTCAAGAACAATAAACATCGCAAACCTCAAAGGTGAAACCTACACATGTATTAGAACTAACAGTAAGCACCTTAAAGGAAGTGTACTGTTGTTCAGTTATTCAGTTAATTTTGGGTGATTATGTAAGAAATAAAACAGTTGGGGGCATGCCTTGTTGGAAAATAATCAAAGACAGGTGTAAAGGCTTTTTATTTTATTCTTGCTCATTGGCACCCCCTATGGGCCAGGAATGGAACCAGGAACCATATCGCTATAGTTGTACGTCTTACTTATAACGTTCCATCTCGGAAAGCAGTGTACTGTATGTGCTGTAATGAGGTGTTGACTGAATTAAGACCAAACTGTCACTGCTGGGTCGCTAAGCGAGACCCCTGACCCTCAGAGCTTCACTGTATCCTGTCTCGGCTGTAAAAGATAAAACTGTTTGCTCAAAAGCGACAAAGGAAATGCTTGTTTAAGCCAGGATCCACAGCATTCGCCTCTGAGGATGTTTGGCAGAATCTTGGGAAACTCCAGGAGAGCTGAGCTGATAACTCACTCTATAACAGCGTTTAGGTAGGTGGGACATCCCTGTGAGGGGCAGGGCCCGAGGTTTTCCACCAGAACATCACCCAGAGGATCACACTGACTCCGCCTGCTCGCCTTCTTCCCAGAGTGCATTGGGCGAGTGTTTCTGGAAGGTCAACATTTTCTCTATCGCTCTGGACACAGGGATCTATCGGATGCTCTTGAAAACCTTCTTTAACCGTTGCAGGGAGTACTACCGTTCAGAAACATACCTCTAAGTAAAGAACTTTGAGAAGTGAGGATCCTGTTGCCAGCAGGTGATTTTTTTTTTTTTTTGTAGTAGCAAATGGAGGTTGTGTAGGCGCCTCTTACCCCAGAGGAGTGAGATGAAGCCTGCCGTAGCACCTAATGCATTGGAGACGGATATCCTCATTCCCCTGATGTTTACCCTCTGCAGGTGGACGTATGGTGCGAGCGATGCTCTATAGCCAGTAAGCGTGTCTTTAATCATCCTCCTGACACGGGAACTGATCAGCATCACATGACCTGGGGAACTGAGAATATCCGCGTGGCTAATGCATTAGACGCTATGGCAGGCTTCACTGCAAACAAGCTCCAAGTGCTACACTGGTCTACAACCAAATGCTTCTGAAACAACAAGAGGCAAAATTTTAGATGGCTGAAAATGAAAACGGCGCTTATAATAGTCTTAAATACCTAAAATACATAAATGGAGACATATACTGTAGATCTATACAAACTTTTAATACATTTTCAGGCAGATTTTTCCCACCAGCTTGTGGAGGAGGGAGTGACGAGTACGGAGAGTGATTTCACCAGGACATGAGCTCTATGGAAATGAGGCATCAAGGCAAATGGACTCCATCATCGCTTACAGCTGTAAGATTACTCCCGAACAGAGAGAACAGATGCGGGGAGACACACTGGACAGCTATTTCAAAACCTTCTTTGATTAAGAGATGAAAGTTGATTATTAATATTTTGATAAGCCGTAATTAAAACTATCGATTGCCTGCAGTTCTCAATATATTTGGGTTTTCATTTTAGGGCGATATATACTGTACATATAGTACAGTGTTAATAAGAAATTGTGAACATACAGAGGAAAGAAAAAAGTAAGTGAACCCTATTGGCTTTCTGTTATATCAAGTTGCCATAACATCTGATCTGCTTTTCATCAAGTCACAACAACAGACAAACACAATGTGCATAAGCTGATAACACACAAACACTTTTCATTTCTAATGTCTTAACCTTTAAACATTTACAGTGAACCCTTAAAGTTGATATCTGGTCAAACCTCCATTGGCAGCAATGACGTCAAGTAAGTGCTGTCAGTAGCTCTGGATCAGACCTGCAGCATCTGACTTCTACTAAGCTTCAGCTGCCAGAGAGCCACGCTGACATCATCCTGTAGGATGTTTCGGTAAACTTGGGAATTCATTATCCCCTCGATGATGGCATGTGGTCGAGGCCCTGAGGAAGTGACCCAGATCATGATGCTCGCCCCACCATACCTCACTGTTGGGATGATGTTTCCATGTTGGTAAGCTGTGCCCTTTTTGTGCCATAAATACAGTAGTGCTGAGTATTTCTACCGAACAATTCAACTTTTGTTTCATCAGTCCACATTTTCCCAGAAGTGTTGTGAATTGCCTTAAGTGCTCTTTGGCAAACCTCAGGCATGTAGTAATGTTTTTGGATGTTCCATGGTGTTCTGCCCTGGACACGCTGCCTGTTTAATGACTTAAGTACGGTAGACTCGTGAACAGAGATCTTTGCCAGTTCTTCAATCCTTTAGCTGTTACTCATGGATTCTTCTTTGCCGCATTCAGGATTCTCCATGGTGCCTTTAGAGTCCACTTCTAGGAAGAGTACCTGCAATTCTCCTCCTTTTAGAGACAGTTTGTGAGCTGTCCTGTCCTAAATGTCCAGTCCTTTTACAGATCAGCTACTTTTGATCGTGCGTCTTTAGAGATCTCTTTCATGTGAGAAATGGTTCACATCATTAGCTGCTACTTATGAACAGCAAACTTAAAATGTTTAAGTGCCTTTTATCGATCAGCGAAGCTCTAAACCACGCCTCCAAACTCATTTAATTAACTGGACTCCAGATGTTGTGAGGTAATTTATCTAAGGGTTCACTTACTTTTTCCGCCAGCACTGTGAGTGTTTAATGGATGTGTTTAATAAAGACACAAAAAAATGTAATGTCTTTTCTCCTAAGTCACAACAACAGACAAACACAATGTGCTTAAGCAGTTACACACAAATATTTATAATTTCTCTTAGTAGAAAATAGTATGGAAATGCTAGCATAATATAGTATCTGCTCGAACCTCCTGGCAGAAATGACGTCAAGCAAGTGCTTTCAGTAGCTCTGGACCAGACCTGCATCACGTTCCTCTTTCCCAGAACTGCTTCAGCTCAGACATGGTTTTGAAATGACAAAAGAAATTATAATTGTGTGTATCAGATTAAGCACATTGTGTTTGTTCTTGTAACTTTCTTTCTTTCTTTTTGGCAAAAAAAGTTAAGAAGGTCTTAGAGCGAGCTAATATAACAAGTACAGAGAAGGTTCTCACTCGTAACAAAATGACACGGACGGGACGCGGTGCTGGCAGATGAGCAACCAGTAGTAATAATAATAATAATAATAATAGTGGTATGTCTTGAAATGATAGAATGCTCCTGTCTTGTTCCTGAGGCTAAAATGCCTCTGTGTTAGTTCTCATAAATCTTCCAGATGTTGGCTCTTTTTTTCTCTCAGTCTGATCATCTGCCTACTGCAGTTATCATTCATGTTCTTATTTATTATGTACTACATTATAAAGTATTATTGTTAAAATCTTATTTTTATGTAATAGATAAACTATAGTCTAACAAAAGCAATAAAAAAAAGTTTATTATTATTAATATTAATATTATTATTAAGACCTAGCCTGTGGAAGTGACGGAGCGGTTAGAGATGAGGAAAGCACACTTTCGACGCATGTGACACACGAGTCCGGGTAAAAGGGTGGACTGTCTGGTTCTCGTGGCAGAACTCCTCAGCTGATCTTAAAAATTCACATAAACACGGAGCGGTTCTGTTGTGAGAATAAATCCAGATGCAAATCCAGGGTGGACCTTAGATCTCTGTGTAAAAGATCAGCGAAGGCTCTTTGGATTACAGATCATGACGTCATGGTAAGAAGAAGAAGAAGAAGAAGAAGAAGGAGGAGTACGGGAAGGGGGAGGGGACGGGGGGTGCACGAAGGCCGCAGGAAGGTCATGGAAGTTTCAGCATCATATAGAGCCCAGCCGCTGACCTCATACTGTCCTGATGTTAAACTCATAACCTCTCTCTACGTGCTGAGACGAGACGACGAGACGTGAGTAATACGGATCCGGCACGTGCTCTGGAGTGGAGCTGGGAGCCAACGTTTCACTTGTTACTCGGAAAAAATGAGTGTAAGGAGAAAGACTGAGGGGAAGCTACACAAATCATTTATTTATAACTGTTTTACACTTAGAATTAGCAGTTTTGTGCAGTATCGTGCATTGTTTTGACTAAGACTTTTTACAAAACCTCTTAATGCTAATGTTGCTAACGGTAATTCCCCTTCTAGGCATGGCTGTAAAGCAACGCTCGCTCGGCTGTGAAGAGACGTCAGCTTCATTTACTTCCCAGCAGTCAGGACAGATCTGAGACTAAACACCTCTAAGACGAGCCAGAAAAAAAAAACCCACTTAAAGCCGGTTGGTCAGGAAGGCGGTCGTGTTTGTGTGCACTCCGAGCCTGAGGTGCAGAATTTAACGAGGTTATGGCTGTAATTAACGGCATTACAACTCTTTAATTTTCCCTAACGCGAGACATTTATCACGTTGAAACCCACCTGAAACCCACCCATTATCACCACATGCTCACAATTACGGGACACCTGAGGCCTCTCGCGCCAGACGGACGATGCTTACTGTCTGACTGAACGCCGCGGTGCATCGCTGGCTCTCGTGTTCGGGGTTACAGAGGAAACTACCGTGTAACTGTAACTGCTCAGGATACTCGTAGTTTAAAATACCGTAGCTAAGATACAGCCGAATTTGATAAAATTAGAAAGATATGAAGAAAAAAGTATCTATAACAAAGAGATGTTGTACATTACTCGTAAAGCAGACTGGATTAAAGAAAAAAGCCAAAAAATACAGAGAGATGACTATTGTCGTCTCAATAACTGTGTCGCTAGCTAGTTAACCGGCGTATGCTAATCCATAGGTTTCAGTATTTACTGTCATGTTGTTATCATAATTACATTAAATGTTTGGGTTATTTACAGGGTCTTCATTTGTGCTGGAGTGACCAGATTTGGACCAGCAGCTGATTGATTGGCTCTGCCACTTCTTTTCAAGAAGAAGTGTTCACAAATCTGTGAACACATTTGATCTAACATTAAACGTTATCTTTCACACTATTGTTTATTATTAAAATGTAAAAAATTGGATAACGATCACTTGCTTTTTTTTTTCATCCGACACAAGTGGCGTGACCTGAAAGTGTCTAATTGTGATGAATAACTTGTCATGTTTATTTTATTTCATTTCTCCAGAAGAGCCTTAATGTTATTTAAGAAAACTGACCATCAGCTCTTCCTGAACCAGTGTTGATCAGGCATATGGGAATTTAAGGCTATGTTTTTTGTTGTTTTTATTTTACAAGCTTCTGCAAGTAAATTGTTGGTGCCGTGATCATGTTGGTCTGTGCCAAAACTGGTCACTGCCAGTGGAGTCAAGGTTTGAACAAGGTGTTTTGGTGATGGTTTATGACTGTAAAATAAGCATTTTGTACATTTTGTACTGGGTTAGACTTCTAGCTGTTGGCCCAGTTTAATGCACTGAACTTTTAAACTCGAAGTTGAAACATGCAGGCTTTCTACAATAAAATAAATATAGAGTACCTTACTGTGAACTGATATGTGTGTTTATAATAATAATAATAATAACATTTAAAAGGATGTTTTATAAGCTTAATATACTGTAGCATCACATTAAACTTAATCGATTAAAATTATTATTATTGTTTTTTTTTGTTTACCCTGATCCTTATCATAGATACAGTGAATTTGTGTGTGTTCTTTTGTTGCTTACTGATTTTAAATGATCCTTATGTAGACACACATAAAACCCTGTGTGACTGATTAACTCAGGTTGGTTTAAGTGTCGTTTCTCAAAGGGTTGCATGTTTGGATTCCTTAGATTAGGTCCTTATATCCCAATTAATTAATTAAATAAATATATATATTTTTGATTTTGTAACAAAAAACAAATGCACAAATTACACAGATTTTTAAGCATTGTGAAAATCTCATATTTTTTTATATGTTTTGTGACTTTTTTCTCACCCCTAACCTGCTGGACCAGCCCCCTCTCAGTGCTCCAGGACCTCCTGACGTGCAAATGAAACACTGGTCCTCTAGTCCCCAGGTTTATACGGCACATACAGGGAACAAAGGGTACCAAGTTCTCAGAGCCCCACATTCCCCAGTCCTAGGGTCCCATGTTCCCAAGGTCCTAAGCTCCCAGGGTCCTATGTTCCTTTGGTCTATAATGGAAATGTGGCAAGATATTTCCCAGCTGTCTATTTGTTTAACAGGTCAATTCAATTAAATTCAATTTATTGTCATTGTTAAAAATAACAAGTGTAAATAACAACAAGATATCATTTCCCGGCATGTAATAAAGTGCAACCATAGTGTAGCAATGCAATAACCATAATGGCTATGTGAGGTAGGATATAGAGGATATAGAGTGGGAGCAGGTGGACACACGAACCACAAGAAAAAATGCATATATACTGTATATTATGTGTATGTATACAGTGGTGTGAAAAACTATTTGCCCCCTTCCTGATTTCTTATTCTTTTGCATGTTTGTCACACTTAA
>JAOVVA010000051.1:27719924-27726752 GCA_028565275.1 Leiocassis micropogon | reverse complement strand
TTTAGTCAAGACCTTTATAATTATTCTACCATCATCACTCAGTGAAGTTTGGCCCATAATCTGTTAACTACTAATATGCCTATCTCACCTACGCGGTTTCGCGCGGTGGCTGTAAGTACGGTTCATCATGATTCACTGTGAGTTTTGGCGCTGTGATTAGGATTCCATCTTTTCGTGTGTCGGTCCTCGCATAATCAAACCGCATAGGTGAGACAGGGGTATAACAGCAGGAATAACAGAGGGGGCGGGTTATAAGGGGCGGGGCTTGTAGGACGACTTTCACACACACACACACAATAACGGATTGGGAATGACTGCTGTCTGGCTCACAGATTACATAAACTGTCTGAATAATGAATTACATTTTTAAAAATGTAACTAAACTTTTCTCAAATAGTTTTATTAGAGGAACCTTTTTACTTTAACGCTTCTTAAATCTCAAAAACAGACAAACTTTCTTTCAGCTGCTCCCTTTATTTTTTGGGGGAAGTCATCCTTGCTCTACAGAATCTATTTGTATGTGCATGTCTTTGCAAAGACTTTTTTCTATGGTCCATGTGGTAATGTTACACCAACACTGGAAAACAAAATGAGCAGGTCACACATGTGGGCGTGTCACTGCGTGCTGGAGGAGCGCGGGAGGCCGGCGTTTTAGAGAGCTATGTTTATGGAGTTTTTTACTCTCTGTGCTTCTTCACCACAGCATGCTGAAGAATAACATCCAGTTCACACACACACACACACACACACAGCAGGACACTGTCTGGGCGATTACCACACTCTGCTTTATAACTCCAGCTCTCTTCCTTTCCCTCTCTCTCGTCTGGACATGTACCAGCCCACGCCGAGACGCCCCGGTGTCTCCTCCCATTCACCCTCGTGTTTTTAGGTAAACTGTGGGTTTATGGCTCAGTAATGAAGGGTCGAGGACATCCGTGACTCACACTCTCCTTTCACATCCATTTCATTAGTGATCTGTTTACCAGAGTGACTCTCTGAATGATTTTATTCTAAACTAAAGGTTACCCGTGGCCCCGCCCACATACATGAGATTTACCTGCGGCTCCGCCCACGTGCAGATCCCGATGCCTACGTGCTTCCAGTACCTGTGAATGGAGTATGTGGTCAACTCGCTGCTGCTCCTCACGCTGCTCCGTTACGTCTGCCTGCTGTACCCGCTGCAAATAATGCAAATTACATACAGATAATGAGGTGTTTGGGTTCTGAGTTTAGTAATACAATTTATGGATCTTTTACTATAATTATAAATTTGAATTTAGTTGTTATACTTGATATTTCATGTAAAAGCTCAAGTACTCATGTTTAAAGGTCCCATATTAGTGTACAAACACAGGTCTCAGAGCTCACCGTGTGTGTGTGTGTGTGTGTGTGTGTGTGTGTTAATGCCCAGGCTAAACACCGCTGAGAATGATTTTTATACCTCAAACTTTCTATGTAAATGAGCTACTCCTGAGCCACACCCCCTGAGAACAGCAGAAGGGGGAGGGGCTCTTCTTCACATTAATGAGGTCACATTAGGGGAAAATCCATTTGGATTGTTTAAGCTGCGAATTATTTTTTCTTTTGTTTTATGTTTCACACACACACACACACAAACACACAATGGAGTAAAAAGTCAATTTTGCTTAGAAGGTCCCCTTTAAAACATACCTAAAATATTTTTCTTTATTACTCAGTAAACCAGGGAAACCAGGGAACACATGTATGCAAAGTCATTTCAGTTATTAATGAAACTTACCTAAACTTTATATTTTATAAAGTGTTAGAGAGAATGGTTTTGTAAAGTCGTTTGTGTAATTGTGATGTGTAATGGTTCCAGGTTTAACTCTCCAGGTGACGATCGTGTACACGGTGATAAGCAGAGCAGACGGACAGGAGATTTACTCGGCAGGTCTCGGAATGAGGAAGCGTGCGATGCCTCTTCGATGAAGTTGCAGCCTGTGCGGTCGGGTTCCAGCGTCCTGATGAGTTAACCGATCGCATCTGAGACGTCTGAACCCGACTGTGTAACAGCTCACTCTCTTCTCCAACCATGACGTCGTGACAGATGTTGCGGAATGGAGCGAAGACGGCCTCAGACATCTGCGTTCGCTTTCCTCATCGGCTGAAACGCTGTCAGGAGGACCTCTGTTCGTTTAACACTCATGTTGCTCTTCAATAAGTGCCTTTGTTTTCAGCTCTTTTGAAGGAAGTGCTTGAAATTAACTTCAGTGTGTGTGTGTGTGTGTGTGTGTGTGTCAAAAAAAGAGAAAGGAGAGGATTGTTCTTCAGGCAGAACTGTACAGGTTTCATCTTTTATTCCTAGATGAACGCTGACACTGGAGACTCCTTCAGGAAACTAATGGCTCTGTACAGAAACATTAATCCCAGTTCCCGCTTTCATGATGTGTGCAGTAGGAATTTACAAACCGTGATTAGTTTTAGATGTTCGTACAGTCGGATTGTGGCTCATCAGGGTGTGTTCACGGAGATCCTCAGCATGCCAGCGCGCGTCAGCCCAAAACAACTCGTTACCGAGCTTACGTACTGCGATCATAGAGAGATGTGGATCCACAGAGACCTACGGCAGCACATCAGCTACGGTGTGCTGCAGCGAGTCCGAGCAGCCGAGTCACATGACCGCAACGCCATGATTTTAAAAGCTTAGAGAGTCGTGGGAGGAAACCGGAGTAGCTGGGGGAAACCCACCAATCACGGGGAGAAGATGCAAACTCCATGCACACAGAGACGGGAACAAACCTGAACCCTGGAGGTGCGAGGCGACAGTGCTGACCACTACACCACCACCTGTCTGAAGATACACAGGACACTTGCACCTCCAGGTCCCAGGTTCGATTCCCATAGAGTTTGCATGTTCTTCCCGTGCTTGGTGCGTTTCCCCCAGGTACTCCGATTTCCTCCCACAGTCCAAAGACATGCAGACATGCCCCAACCCCCCCACCGCCCCCCTTATATGGCTCCAGTCCCCTTGTGACCCTGTATACAGGATAAGTGGTATAGAAGGTGAGTGAATTGCATGTGAGTGCACCAGGCCTGCTGTAAGAACCTGCTGGAATGGATCCATCCAGGCCAAACATCTTTCTCAACAGTGTAATAAAAAGCTTTCCAGTTAAATGTGAAATTCCTGACAAATCTTTTAAAACGTGGTCCTGATGACAGATTGATGGTGTTGGAACAGCACTTGTCATGATGTTCGTTCTGCATCTGCAGGGTTCCAGACTTCAGTGTGTGTTTTATTAGTGAGATGATACGTGAGCTCTGGAGGAGTTCTCTCTGGCTGAGCAGTGGATTGATCGCACCGTTACCCCGAGGCATGAGAGATTATACGCTCTGTGGCGTGATCTACGGCGGATCTTTATTAAAAAGTAAAGTTAGAAACAATCATCTCACATCCCATCACATTTTACGAAGAAAGTTTTCGCTCTCCATGCAGCGTACACACCACATCAGAGAGAACACTCATCGTAACTGCTTACTGCGACCGGACCTGGTCATTACCGAGAGAAGAATTAAGAAGAAGATGAAGCGTCCCTCGGCATTAACACCAGGCTAATGCATTAGATTCATACTACAGTTAAAATTAGAGGATGCTTTATCCTGGTTAAAGTATAAATTTGTTTTGAATTTGGGAAATATAATAAATTATTTTTAAAAACTCATTATAAAATATTTCAAGCAGTGATCAGGCTTTACAGCTTAGAATAGATCATAATGCTCTGAGATCATAATGTTTCCCAGCGACCAATCAGAGATCACCAGAAAGGTTTGTAATTTGTAAATGCATAAAAGTTTAATTTGGCAAAAAGAAAAAAAGGAATAAAAACCTATCATTGTGCCCTTTGACAAAACTTTATGTAATTCTATCTTATTATCCCTTAAGTGACCCTAATGTAATGCTAATTACCCTGTAATATAATATATACCAAGGATTATGATAAATTAATGAATATGCAAATTGGCCCTCAACTGATGATCTCTGATGAAGTTCTTTAGTTGTGTTCCTCTGACCTCGCTGTGTGGGACGAATTCCTGTGGGAGTGGGGGGGGGGTTGTTGGACAAACAGCCCTGAAGTTGACCCCTGAGGTCAGAGACGGGTATTTGTGGCAATACGATGGAAGGAGCTTCGTTTAGAAACGTGCTGGGGGACTATAAATAACAGGAGAAAAAAAACAACTGGTAACCGCACAGATTTACTCCGACACCGTATCAACATGGACCTTTTTTCATTTTAAACCCTCGTGACGTTCACATTTCAGGTCTCATCACACACATCAGTACAATCCTGTCTTTACTTGAATTAAATCTATTATTCCAGACACACACACACGCAGCTCCTGGACAGGTGCAGCTTCACACGCTCTGACTCGGGGGTCAGCTGTGGAGTAGATGAGTGCGGGGTGGTGGTGGTGGGCGGGGGGACGTTACAACAGAATGTCTCTTTAGCGTCTCATCACTGCAGCATGGTGACTGCCTGCACCCCAACCAGGACGTCTCTGTGAAACACGTCCACACGGCCGAATGATACTGAACTAAAGGTCTTGTCATGTGCATAAAGGTCACCACCTATTTATTTATTTAATTATTTTATTTATAACTGCTGCTGTTTCTCTCAGGGCTGTCTTGTGCTTTTTTCTTAGTTGACCGTTAAAAAAATAAAAATGAAAATTACGGCCTGGCCAGAGGGGGCGTGACCCCTGCCTGTCACCCTTCTGTGTTCCAGCAGTGAAGGTTTTCATGGTTAAAAACACACATTTCACACACTCTGTAATCACTCACATGACACGCGCCATCAGAGGAAACACAGTCACTCAAAACATACCTCTTCCTACAACTAACGGCAGTTCATTTAATAAACGGGAAAATTCTGCATGAATCCTAGTGTCCTGGAGTTCCTGGTGGGGGTCAATGACTCTGAGATTTCTGTAAATGCTAAAAGTTACAGCTTCTGTAACCGATCGATCCACCTTCTCACAGCTGTCAATGTTATAGATTTATTAAATACCCATGCCAAGTTGTGTGTGTGGACCGGACGGCCCACTGTGGCGACCCCCCGACGGGAGCAGCCGAAAGACTGACGACATCATTAAATATCTAATGCGGATATGAAAAATGATATCACGTAGCCCTTAAAGCTCAGAGCATTTTAGAAACTATCTGTTTTGCTGTTTTTTAAAAACGTATAACTGTAGGGCTCAGGATTGCGCAGTGTAGAGTGACATTTTTATTTTCAGCACAAAAGAGGAAACATGATGAACTGAATTTTATTTCATTTTAAGCAGCTGTACAAACATGAATCAGCGGAAAAAAATTTAAATGTCTCACACAGGCAAAGAAATAGCACATTAGATACACAAGCAGGTGTTTTTATTGTTGCTTTCAAAAAAAGCTTTGCCTTTGTTTGTTTGTTTTGAGAGTTGTGCATTTTTGTGACATCGTTCCAATATTCTGGTAAATATTACACATTATGAAACTAATGATCTTTTCTTCTACCTGACATATCCCAAATACACAAGAACCCAAATACACAGTTTGCTGTCTGAAGCCTCTCCGTTAACACACACCAGCAAGACTTCAATATAAACACATTTATATATATTTTAATCGTCATCGATCGATGCTGTGTTGCTGCTTGAGTTTTAATGGTTTTAATTAAAAGAGGAGCCATTTTGACATTACATCATCCTGAAATTGTTTATTGTTTTATTGGTTGTTTTATTTACTTTATTTTTTCCTAGTTGGAAGGAGAATGAAATTTACATCGGACATGAACGTAATTTGACTCTTGTTGAGGTCATTTTACACTTTACATGAACACAATTGTTTCTCATATCAGCTTGACGGGATCTCCTCAGAGGGAATAAAGTAACCTGAGTTTTAGAGCATGATGCACGAATTCCACTCGCTGTTTGTGCTCTTTATCTCAGGAAGCCCCTCATTCCACATCTCCTCACTACATCTCACATCTACACAGTGATTAGTGCTCGAGATCACACTCACATTCCAGAAACCAATCCTGAGCGTATTTCCTATTACGTCCTGATCACTAAGTACACACAGCATTAGAGGTGCAGTAAGCTTTTTATTTTTTATTCCTTCCTTGTAGAAATAACCTGGGAGATGTACAGGGTGTTTCGGTAAAACGATGATTGTTAGCAAAAGTGTATGAAATTGCTGGGAAAAGCATTCTAGGAAACCTTGTGTGGTTTCTGAGCTTCTGCAGCTTGTTTGCGTTTAGATCTGCCCCCTGTCAGTCATTCTTCGTAAAAACTCTATTGTACAGGCCACTGTACTGTCGATCAATCCTGGGGGCGGAGCTTCGAGAAACAGCGAGGAACAATTAAAAAGTTAAATTACACTTATACCCGGCTCAAGGGATCTCTTTTTGTCAGCCGTGGTGGCTCAGTGTGTTAAGGCTTTGAGTTGCTGATCAGAAGGTCGGTGGTTCAAGTCCCAGCTCTCCTAGGTGTTGGGCTCTTGAGCAAGGCCCTTAAACCTGTCTGCTCCACGAGGGCTGTTGAATGGCTGACCCTGAGCTCTGACCCCCTGCCTACTAACAAAAGCTGGGATACGCCAAGAATAAAGAAATTCACAGTGCAGTAATGTTTATGTGATGAATAAATCCTGAACTTAACATCAACACTAATCTTCCCTAATGCACCTTCAATGCACTATTTAATAGGATTATGTGTTTAATGATAGCCTTATTGATTATCTAAAGAATGTGCGTAAAAACAGTGAGTTGATTTACTTTCAGCTTGAGTTTGCAGTCGTGCATCATATATGAATCCCTCGGTGGTGGTTCAGAA
>JAOVVA010000051.1:27707424-27714924 GCA_028565275.1 Leiocassis micropogon | reverse complement strand
AAAGTGATTACAGGTTACACTCTGTCTGGTCTCACACACCTTGTAAGGCTGTACCTGGACAACAACCACATCGAGTTCATCCATCCGGACGCCTTCAGAGGCATGACATCGCTACGTCTGCTCCAACTCGAAGGCAACCGTCTGCAGAAGCTCCATCCGTCTTCCTTCAGCACATTTTCGTTGTTAAATCACTTCCCCGTTTCCACAATAAAACATCTCTACTTGGCGGATAATTACCTGACGACCCTGCCCAGAGAAATGCTGAGAAACATGCCACATCTGGAGAACCTTTTTCTGTACGGAAACCCCTGGACCTGTGACTGTAGGCTGGACTGGCTCCAGGACTGGATCGCACGCCATTCAGGTAAAGTGAAAAAAAAAAAGTATTCAGTGCTACTTAAAAGCAGCAGTGATGATAAAGTGTGGCGTTTTCAGACTAGCAGTGTCGGTATCGGTAGCTTATGCTTAATTTAACATGCCACTAAATTAGGAATTGCAGTTTGATGTTCCAGAACATATACTGTATGTCCTTTCCTCAGGGGGTGTGTCTGTGTAAACTGTGTAGTCCATCAACATGCCGTCACTCTGACTTTCTGTTTCAGTAAATCAAATTTCACATGCAGCTTTTTAAATAACATCCGTTCTTGAATATATGGAGAATACTGTACTGTATATGTATCCAGTTTTCAGGTGATTAAGAGCATCGAGTAAAGTCTGTGTGTTTTATTCCTTTTATTCCAGATGTGATGAAATGCAGGAAGGACAAAGCACATGCCAAGGATCAGCCGTGTCCAGCGTGTGCCTCACCACATCATCTAAACGGAAAACAAATCTCTGAACTTAAGCATTTCCAATGCATGGGACCAGTCATTACCAGCACTCCAGTGAAGGACGTTTTACATGAGGAACACCTCAGTGAGCTCCTTTCTCTGGATTATTTCAAACCACCTTTTGGAAACATCACGCTGAACCTGTCGGATGAACACGGAAACACGGTGGACTTGACCTGCCGAGTGTTAAAGCAGAGGGAGTCTGCAGAAATCACATGGGACTACACAGAGTCTTTGCAGATCAGTGCTAACATGACCCTGTCTTTCGACCTCGAATGTCCGATGGACAGGGAGAAGTACACGAGTTTATGGCGACTGCTTGCGTATTACAGCGAGGTTGCTCTGCACCTCCACAGGGAGATTATGTTAAGCAAAGAGCCTGAGGTGAGCTACAGATACAAACAGGACATCGAAAGGGATGCGTACTATTACACCGGAGTCCGAGCTCATGTCCTGTCTCATCCGTCTTGGCTCATGCAACCGTATGTGAATATTCAGCTCAACAGGCCCTATTCCACATCCAAGACTGTAAAGCTCATTTTTACAACTCAGACGTCTTCCACTACAGACAGTGACCAGGCAAGATGGCAAAAGAGATCCTGGGTTATGATCAAACACAACAACGCAACCCAGACAACGTTTAGCTCAGTCATGGGCAGTATAGTCGAAATGGACTGCAGTGTGGTGAGCTCTGGCGGTCCGAGCATTCAGTGGATGCTGCCTGATGGCTCTAAGGTTAAGGCATCTTCCAGCAGCCCAAACAACAGGCTGTCTGTGTCCAGTTTGGGAAAACTGCTTATCAAAGCCGTGGATCATTCAGACTCGGGTGTGTATTACTGTATCGCTGAAGTTCAGGGAGATGTAGATCTTCTTCCTTTTCGTTTATCGGTTTTAGAATCCTCCAGAGCCCCCACAGACCAGGAGGTCAAGATTGCTTTCGAGAAATTGGTCGGGGAACCAGTTTATTTGCCTTGCAATTCCGTCGCATCACCAGATGCCAATGTGAACTGGATCTTTCCAGATGGTAGTGTGATGAATGCCAAAGCAAACTCATCTCGGGGTTTCGTCTTCTCCAATGGAACACTTTTTATTCCTCACTGCAGACCTGACTATAATGGACATTACAAATGTGTGGCTCTGAATCAACATGGAGAGGACACTCTTTCTGCAAAGCTCACCGTTATGAGACGGCAAAGAACACAACCTCTCAGACGATATCCCATGGGGCCCCTGTCTGCCTCAGGGGTGTCTACAAAGGTAAGAGCAATTTTTGAGGATATGGAGGAGTCATCTGGTGATGACACAGGACAGAGGAGGATTCCACCAAATAGAGTTTTTACAAACCAAAGAAGGGGACCGCAGTCAAGGTCACAAGGCTATCCAGTAAGGAATTTTCCAGGCCACAGGAAGCCGATCAATAATGGTTTGATAGGTCAGCGAAGGGAAGGTGCTCTTGTAAACAGAAGGAAAATCAACAAATCCAAGAACCAAATAGACCCACAGAGATGGGCTGACTTTTTAGCCAAAATTCGTGAGAAAACTGTTTTCAATGCCACAACACCTAGCTCTCACCCAAGCATTGCAGAACAAACGGGTCAGACTGTAGATCAAGAATCTCACAGTACCATAGAGGGATCTTCTCCGGATGATTTAAGCTCACTGAAAGAAGAGCTAAACACCATTATCACATTTCAGACTCATGGCCAACCAGTCACAGCTCCTTCACACACTGAAAACCAATTGCACCAAATAACACCTACTGGATCAAGCAGTAAGTCAGAAAATGTGATACTGGGAGATGCGAAAACCACAGCTGCATCTTATTATTTTACCACTGAGGTAAATATTCTGGAGGGAAACCATGTAAATGCCTTAACTACCAGCACGTCACACAGAAAAGAAAGACAAAGAAATCAATTGGAAAATAACCCAGCTGCTCCCAATTCCGTGTTAAAGAATGAGCTTGGCATCTCCATGAAGTCTGCTGATGTTAAGGAATCCTACACAAGGAGTGAAAAAGACAATGCACAAAAGATGCTTAGCACGTCATCGCCAACAAGCAAAGTCGTTTCAGCTAACGTTATAAAACAAAGACCTTTATCCGGTTCACATTCCAGGGCCCCTTGGAACTCAAGGAGGCGATTTGGAAGCAGAGGACGAATAAACCGGTTAAGATCAAGACCATTCTTGCCTTTAATCACAAACAGACCACAGTTATTTACAGCACCTATGACTACTGAAATACACATCCCATCGAGCACTACAGCTGTGACTGCCACACTAACAGCCGGCACATCAATTTCTTCCACTGCTACATCTATCACTTCTTCCCAGTACCTGAAATCCTTAACAGACAACAGTCGTAACGGCAATGATCAAACAGATGTCTCGCCGTTAGCTGACAAAATCAGTCATCCTGCCCACGACTTGGAGACGAGTGAGTTTTCCACCATTCGGACGACTGAAGCAACTCTCCCACAATATGGTTCACACCATGCTATACACACTAGACCATTAGCAGTGACAGTGACCACATCCCAGAGGAGAGCTAATAAACATACCTCCGAAGAGACCTCAGAGAATGTGCAGATACTCACTACAGAGGTGGAGATTAATTTCTATACTGCCTCTACATCTCAGCCAGAGCCAGGTTATCAAACCCTTGTAGCCACTCAAGGAGGAATTACAACAAGACTTCCAGCGCTAACAACGTCTCAGAAGTCTGTCAATGAGAGTAACGCAACAGACGTCAGCCCTCACGTATCTGAATCACACACAGTGGAAAATCTCAGTAAATTACAAATACTCAACTCTACGCATAAATCTGTCAGTTTTGTAAATGCTCCAGTCAAACCACTTCCACCTCCAGATAGCCTTCAGTATGAAGACACTTCTAAGGCCGAAGGTTTACTACAGGAATCGTTGTCAGATTTTTCAACAAAACAAAGTCAAGCTGAGTTTCTAACCACAACACTTCATACTGTTCCGGATGAATACGATTCTGTTTATCCCATCACGACTCCAGGCCCAGCGGTGGGAGATGAAGAGGAGCTGTTGGGTAACATAAGCAAAACTTCTGGTATCATTTCAACAACAGCCTCTCCAACAACACTGCCAACCACTAAAGCCAAGATTCATATCTTAAAAAAACCTCTCACAACAATATCATCAACAACAACAACAACCGTGACACCCCCAGTAACAACCACAGAGTCTAGCTTTAATACTCTAATCATAACTACTACTTTTGCACAGACAACCACTTTAAAACGCAGAATTCCATTTTATTCAAGAAACCCTCCAACTAACCACATTCCCAATCAGGATCAAAGAAAAACCCTTAATTATAAATACCCCAACCAAAGACTTCCATTTATTACTCATCAAACCCCATCTGGTACACATTCATCTGCGCACGTCCGCACAGGCTTAGTCGGTTCGATCAGATCAAGTGCGTCACCGAAATCTTTTACACCCCCTTCTCAAGCAACTACTACAACAACCCCAAGACCAACCACAAAGCCGCTCAGAAGCATGGAGACAGGTGTTCTATCCACAAACCGGCACCTTGGCGAGAACGTCCCTCTTCCTGAGCCACCACATGTTCCTGTACTGAGAGCGAGGCCCAGAATCACCACTGCTAATCTTACCACAGTCACCGTGAACGCTGAAACAGATGTGCAGTTTCCGTGCAATTCCTTGGGGGATCCTAAGCCTTTTATTACCTGGACCAAAATCTCCACAGGTACAAATAAACAAATATTAAACATTATTTCTTCATCTTATACAGTACATTTAATTAAATACAGTAATTAATACTTAAATTACTCAGCTGGGTTTGTTTAGCTGTCTTCCACATGTAAAGCTGATCTTTTTAATAACACTATTTTGCATGCTGAGTCGCAGATGGACGCGAGCCATGGAGTCTTGCCTTCTGTGTAAAATGCAGAAGCCATCAATATTCCCTCCTGGCCCGGGTCACGTCCAAAGAACATGTGTGCACCTTCTGTTTCTTCGTGGTGACACAGAGAGAATCCCAAAAAGACTCGTTTAGGACAGTTATTTACTGTTAGACATGCAGTGTTACAAAGAAACTATGATTACTTCAACATATTGCTTCCATATTGATTGACGCATGTTTTTCTTTCTTTTTCTTTCTGTGTTTTTTAGGAGCAGTTATATCGGTAAATACAAGAATCCAGCGATTTGAGGTCCAGCCCAGTGGAACCTTGGTAATCCGCAACGTTCAGCTCCAGGATCGAGGACAGTATGCCTGCACCGCCCGGACTCAGCATGGTATTGATAGGATTGTGGTCACCTTGATGGTTCTGGTCCAAATGCCAAAAATCCTGCATCCCTGGCAGCAAGACATGACCGTGTACTTGGGAGACCAGGTCAACCTTGACTGTCAAGGACATGGCTTACCACGCCCTCAGATAAGCTGGGCGCTCCCGAACAAGACAGTGGTGCGAACAGTCAGCACTAGGGAGCAGAGGGTAATGCTTTTTAGCAACGGGACACTTCATTTGAAGCACACTAGCTATCCAGACAGTGGGATCTATAAGTGCATTGCCAGTAACGTGGCAGGAGCGGCAACCATATCAGTTCGCCTTCACGTAACAGCGCTTCCACCCATAATCCAGCAACAGCGACGAGAAAACCATACCATTTCCGAGGGTCAGACCGCGTACGTCCACTGCAGCGCTAAAGGAGCCCCGTATCCAACGATCCGCTGGATCACCTTCACTGGTGTCCAAATACGACCTTCCCAGTTCATCAACGGAAATCTGTTTGTCTTTCCCAATGGGACGCTATACATCCGCAACCCGACAGAAAAAGACTCTGGAACCTATGAGTGTGTTGCTGTGAATGTCGTGGGTGTAGCCAAGAGACGCGTGAGTGTCCTGGTGATGAAGGCTTCCTCTATGGCCAAAATTACCTTCACCTCACCGCAAAGAACTGACGTCAGTTATGGTGGCCACCTGAGGTTAGACTGCAGAGCTTCGGGAAGCCCTGAACCAAAAATCATCTGGAAAACTCCATCCAAAAAACTCATCGATGCACATTTCAGGTACGTCAGTTTGACATGTGATAAGCAGGTAACTGTAAAATGATGCTAGCAACACTAAGCTGTATTTACAGTGACAAAATCACTCATCAATCACTCTGAACTTTCTTGAAATGTGAAAAATGCTTTAGTTTGCACCGATCCTCCTGTAATGCACGTTGTCCGACATTTCTTCAGTTCCTCATCAATGCCTCAATTAATGCCTCTGCTGAGAGTAGAGTTAACTATCTAGCTTTGCTAATTGGGTAGATGACTCATTTTCACACTGATTATACTTTGTGTTGATCAAAAAACAACATAATGAGCATGGACTGTGTTTAATTATTGTAACCAGATATCTATCCTCTTGAATTTAAAGACACACAGGAAACCTCCAGGAAACCTTCTTTTTTTCATTTCTTACCACACATAGACCTTCTGTTGATATACTTTTGGCAATACGTACCCTAGATCAGTGTAGTGTCATCGTTTACTACAGGAGGTTTTTATAGTAAGAAGGTGAATGTGCACAGGAGTAGTAGCACAAGAAGAAGAAGAATTCGCTTGGAGTTAAAAGAGCCGCTGTTACAAGTTCCAGATGTGATGAGCAGATTTTGGAACTCAGTGCAACATCTGTTGCCGATTACAAAGCAAACGCCTCCATCTTTGCTCTAGACAGCTGACTAAGTAGTCTAGTCCAGGCTCATAATTCCTGGAGTTATGGCCAGATTTACCCAGAGTGCACGAGTTCATCCAAGTTGTGCTGAAGCAAACAGATCGTAGATTTAACGTCCATCAACCAGACAAACAAACATATTAATATTGCTTTCCAAAAAAACTGTACATGTTAAATTTCTATTATTTTAAAGACATCAGATTTTTCCTCAGACAATTTGTTACTTAGCTTTTGGTTATGTTTCTCCAATTCCTTCGATCACAGAATGGACAAGGCAAAGATAATGTCACTCCGAGGCTGGAAGATAAGCTGTAAGCTTCCTTCCCCTTTTTTATTGCCCCTGCAACACAAGTTGATATTCTGCAGGGTAATTTTCTCCAGATCGTCTACAGCATTGCTTAGTGAGCTTGCAATTTTTTATTTTAAAAATAAATCCAAAATAGGTTTGTCTGTGCTAGATTAGGGTTGTTCTAGGGTTGATTTTTAAACTCAAAACTGCATTGAATTTAAAGAAATATCAGTGCTGTGAAGTCTGTTTTCGTTCTGTCAGCAGCTGAACATATCGTCTTCACATTTGGCTAGGACGCAGGAAGCGAGTGATTTAGGTCATGAGCAAATTAACATCAGCATAATTTTGATAGATATGATATGATATGATGTGCACTACATATTGAGACAATAACCTTTGTTCCCAAATCGTCAGCAAATACTGAAGGTTAACAAATAGCATGTGTCAGTTTGGAGTAAAAAATGGTTAAACTTACAAATTTTAAGCTAACCCATCCCAGTGTGTTAAGTGTTAAATGGTACAAGTGAGGTCCTGGCAAAATATCAAACTCTTCATGAACTGTTGGTAAATCTGGCGAAACAGAATGGCATGAATGCTCATTTGGTTGCACTACAAAAAGTGTTATCTTAGCAAGTGAAAATATCTTGAATCTAGTCAA
>JAOVVA010000051.1:27656074-27677931 GCA_028565275.1 Leiocassis micropogon | reverse complement strand
CACCCCGTCCAGGGGTCTAAGTCTCAAGTCCCTGGGACAGGCTCCAGGTCCCCCCGTGACTCTGTACACAGGATAAAGTGGTATAGACGATGATGAGAGTGAGAGAGTGAGTGAATGTAGGGGCCGAGGGGTGAAAGAATCCAAGGGGGGCCTGGACTGGAGCATGTCCCAGGAAACACAAGGTACTGTAAAGGACACAGCCCACACGGCATGTACACCAGAGTACACAGAGGAAACACACCAAGCACGGGGAGAACGTGAAACACATGTGATTCGAACCTCCAACCCTGGTGGTGTGGGATCGCAACATACAGTGTCTCCTGCTTTTATAATATTATATAACGTATAATACAGTGGTAAGATATTAATGATATCTTAAAAAGAACAACAAAAACAACAGTAAGAAGAAGAATATATTAATAAAAAATTAAAAAATTAAATTCAAGCAAACATGGTGTAATGTAAACAAATTTTATTAAAAGCACAAAGAACAAATGGAAATGATATTAACAAAAACAAAAAAACTATTAAACATACAAAAACATTTTTATTTGAATGAGATTCTCAGAGTTAAAGTTGTGTAAACTATCACTATCACTGATCACACATCTGGTATAATGTTTTCACACATCTCATTAAATTCAGAGAACCATTAAACATTATTTAATACAATACACACACACACACACACACACACACACACACACACACACATACTGTTTACAATCACAAGCACATCGGAAACAAAACTTTACCAGTACAGTACAGCGTTCCTTCTGATAGCACGGGGTAGATAAACAACACGCTGCTGAGAGAGAAGGGCTTTAAAACGACATTTCAGCAACAGTGTTTTGTTGATTTCAAACAGAGTCCAGCCAAGACACACATCATGTCTGAAGGTTGGATTTTTGACAAAACAAGTTGTGGAAGCTCAGAACCCCACTAGCACATCGGCTAAAACCCCCCAAAAAAGCAGCTGGAATAGCAACAGCAACATTGTCCAACATCTGGACAGCAACCATATAACACAGTAGCTGGGATCACAGAGAAACCTCCCAGAAACACCATAGTGACCACTTCAGATAGCATAGCAACCATCCAGCAACCACCTGGGATATCACTGCAATCATTAGCATGGAACACTACACTTAACACTTAGCAACACCAAAGGCCACCTACGATAGCATAGCAACAACCTAGCAACCATCTACAACACCCTGGCAACAACTGTACTATCATAGCTAGCAACTAACTAAATACCAGCACAACCCACTGGACAATATCATATCATACCATATTGACTACTTAGCAACAGTCTAGCAACCATCTAGGATAGCAACACACTAGGAACCAACTTGCAAAGATTCTACTATATATACAACATATATATAATATATCTATTAACTGGAAAGGGAATATAAAATACATGAATATGCTGTTTGTTGTCATGTGGAATGTTTATTTTTTGTCGTTCATCGTTTCTCTCGCGGTCTCTTTTTGATAGTAAAGTATCTGGAGTAGATGTTGTTGTACACGACTTTGTTCTCGACCCGAATTGCGTTTCTCAGACACTGCCAGAACCAGGGCTCTGCGGCGGGCGTCCGGGGCCACTCCAGCACGCTGTGGCTGCAAAGACGCCTCCGTAGACGCAGGAAATGCGAGTTCTGTAAAACGGGCTCAAGAAGCAGCAAGACGATCACATCATCACTTTCGTCCAGGAGCCGCTGGTGCGCCAGGTACATGGCCATCTTGAACGAGCCGCTGTTCACGTAGGAATTTGTGAGGACAAAGACCGTCTTGCGACTCTGGCGGATGCTCCGGGTCAGGCTGTCCAGAATGGGGCAGCCAGGCAGCCAGTCACGTTCTTCCAAACAGACTGGAAGGAAGTGATCACCTTGTTCCTCCAGTTGAACCCGGAGATGGTTCAGGACCCAATCGGACACCTGCGGGTCTTTGGTGTCGTAGGTAACAAAGGCATCGTAGACATTGTCTCTAGAGCTCAGGTGCTGGTAGCCTTTAACTTTAGCCCTTGTGTAGTAGAACACGTATGAGAGGTCCCAGTAAAACAAGTGCATCAAGGTGGCTACAAAAGTGACACACACAATGAACAAAGTGGTGACAATGTAGATCCAGGCAACGTTAGGGTCAAGGCACTGTTTGATGTCAAATTGTATCAGCCTGTCACCCTTGATCCCTTCAGGGATGTTGCATTTCAATGAAGTGTACAGTTTGGGGATTTTCACCTTGCTATACTTAATCCAAAGGATAAAGTCCAACATGTCACACGTGCAGTGATAGGGGTTGTTATGAAGGCACAATGTCTCCAAATGAAGTGCCTCATTGGATGGGAAGGTTGAATTTCTAATGATGCTTATTTTATTAAAACTCAGATCGAGCTCTTTAAGATTAAGAGCATTTTCAAGAAACCGATCTGCCAGCTGATAGATCTTGTTATAGCTCAGGTCAAGGTAACGTAATGATGGCATATTCAGGGTTATGTTTCCAGAGACATAGCTCATGATGTTGTGGCTGAGAATGAGCTCTTCGAGCTGTATAAAGTTCCTCATCAATGTCCAGTTGAGATTCTTCAGATTATTGTGGCTCAGGCTGAATCTTTTCAAAGTGACAGGCAAGTATTTGTAAACGTTTGTACGTATTGTCCAGATGTAATTCGACGATATATCAAGATTTGTCAGATTTGTTAAGTTCCAGAAAAGTTTCTCGTACTTCTCATCTTTCCAAAGCTTCCCAAGTTGATTGTCCTGGAACTGGAGCTCGGCAAGTGAGTCGCTGCACATGTACCTGGTCGTCAGGGTGAAAATGCCGTTGGAGCTCATGTTTAGTACCCTCAGCTTAGGTAGATTCTGTATGAAAAACAAATTATGCGTCACCCCAGGCACTGTGAAGTAATGGGAGTTACTGCTGATGTCAAGCACCTCCAGCTCCTTTAATTCTTCAAAAGCATAATTGTAGGCCAAATCAATCTTATTGTAAGACAAGTCTAAATATTTTACGTTAGGCAGTGTTGTGAATTCTGTTCCATTTAACGCTGATGCAAAGCCGTTTCTGGACAGGTTGAGGCAGGAAATGTTTTCATAACCTTCAAATTGCTTTGGGGAAATAAAAAACAGATTATTTCTGCTCAGGTCCAAGACGCGGCCAGCAGCGTAGCACTCTGGTTTGATGAGCCTCGGGATAGGCCTAGTAAAAGGATCTGGTTGTTGTTGAGAACTAGAATCCATCAGCCCCGGGAGGTTGAAGCGTGGCGGCTTCACGTTATTGTCTGCCGTTCTAACCTCAGAGTTAGTGATAGGATAGAGACGGTTTTCTGACAGATACAGCAGCTTTAAATGATGAAATTGCTTAAAGACATCTGGATCCACATGCACGATAAAATTTATTCCTAGATCTAATGTGGACAGATTCTGCAAACCATAAAGATGTTGCAGAGAGTCTTTTCCAATCTTTTTGAAAACCAAACCTTGCATGTGCAGCGTGCGAAGACTGGACAAGGTGGCAAAGGACCGGGAAAGGTTCACTGTTTCTGGATAAGATTGTAATCCATAATTAAATGAGAGATCGAGTTTTCTCAGAAACCCTAAATTATTCAAAAAATGTTCATCTTCAATCTGATTGCTTAAAAAATTGTAGGAAAGGTAGAGTTCCCTCAGATTTGTAAGGTTATCAAACCATTCTTTCCTCATGAAAGAAATAGAATTTCCAGCAAGATGCAATAACGTAAGGTTCCTAAGGTGGTCGAAAGCTCGTTCGTGAATATTGATAGAGCCATTTGCACATGGAACGCAGGGATACGGAGCATTGTGGCAACGTGGACAATTTCCCTGGATTTTAAGAGTTTTGAGGTTTGAGAGCTCTTTGAAATCATCTTCTCCGATGAACGATATCATGTTGGAAGCGAGGTCGAGTGTTATTAGAGAGACAGGTAAGTCTCTGGGAACATGGGAAAGGTTATTATATGACAAGCTCAGATGTTCCAACCTGTCCAAGCTGGAAAAAGTTCTGTTATCAATCTTAAAGCTCCTGAAACAGCTATTAAAATAATAACAGTTTTTGGACATATAAAGATGGGTCAGCTCTCTTAACTGTGAAAAGTTTCTGGAACTTAATGAGATTATTTTGTTCCTGTCCAGTCTCAGTTCTCTCAGGGTACTTGGGAGTTCTGTAGGCACCTTGGACAGGCCCAGGTCATTAAGCGTTAAAACTTTCAGTTTTGTCAAATTGGCAAAAAAACCCTCAGCGATGGTTACATTCCGATTTTTGCTCATCCTGTCTAGTTTGAGAATTTCCAGGTTTTTACAGCCTTGCAGCGACTCCATTGTTAGGTTGTTGATTTCATTGTATGATGCATTGAGAATGGTGGTGTTCGGAAAAATGTCTGGGATGGAACGCAAAGTTCGGCCACTGCAGTAGAACGTTACTATCCCGGTAGTGTAATTCTCTTGCATGTCACATGGATGGAACCTCAGTTGTATTTCATTCGTGCAGATCGCTAAGCTGATCGGAAGCGTGGTCATCACCCAGCACCCTAGCATAAGCCAATGTTTGCTAGTCTCCTGTAAAATAAAAATGAGCAGATTGCAAATATTTCAATATTATTTTGATATCTGTAAATTTCTCTCTTTACACACACACACGCACACACACACACATAAAACCCACTCATAAAGGTGACTTCACTCCTCTATTTTCAGCAAACATTTAAATATATATTTTTGAAGGACAGTACTATAGAACTGAAACTTGGATATAATTTAGAGTAGTACGTTAGAGTTTAGTGCAGTTTGTATAAGAGTACAGATTTACTGTCCTCTGAAAATAACTCAACATACAGCCTTTAGTGTCAAAATAGCTGACAACAAGTGAGTACACCCTAAGTGAACAGTTTTGACATGTTCACTTAGGGTGTACTCATTTTGCCAGTTTTTTAGAATATACAATGCTGGTCACTATTATTGGCACCCCTGATTAAGATGTGTTCATAGGCTTATTATAAATTAATTTTTTTAAATTTTTTAATTTTTTTCATATAGAGTCACAATGCAAAAAGAGAAAAAAGTACATTGAAGTAATTGATTGAAGTACAATTTCGGTGGAGAAAAAAATCCCATATTAAGATTTTTTTTAAACGTAAAATCATGTGTGCCACAATTATTGGCACCCCTGATTTTAATACTTCGTACAACCCTAAGACAGCACTGAATCTCCTACCACATTTCACAAGATTGGAGAATACAGATAGAGGGATCTTTGAACATTCCTCTTTGCACAATCTTTCTAGATCATCCAGAGTCCTGGCTCCTCTCTTATGCACTCTCATTTTCAGCTCACCCCACAAGTTTTCGGGGATGAGTTTTCAAGTCTGGGGACTGAGATGGTCATGAGAGGAGCTTGATTTTGTGTCTGCTGAACCATTTCTGTGTAGACTTCACCACATGTTTTGGGCCATTATCCAGCTGAAAGACCCAATGACGACCCATCTTCAGCTTTCTGACAGAGACCATCAGGTTTTGATTTAAAATTTCCTGGTATTTCAGAGAGTTCATGATGCCGTGCACCCTAACAAGGTTCCCAGGGCCTTTGGAAGAGAAACAGACCCACAGCATCACAGATCCTCCACCATACTTTGCAGTGGGCATGGGGTGCTTTTCTGCATCTTATTACTCATCTTTTGTTTTAAACCAGACCCAGAATGTGTTTGTTTCCAAAGAGCTCCATCTTAGTCTCATCTGACCAGAGCACATGGTCTCAGTTTTAGTCCCAGCAAACGGCAGGCGTTTATGTTTGTGATTGTAGGTGAGAAAAGGTTTTTTTCCTTGCCTGCCTCCCAAACAGCTTGTTTGCATATAGATAACATCTGATGGTTGTTATGGAGCATTTGTGACGCCAAGATGCCACTTTTTGACACAGTTCTCTAACAGTGAGCTAACAGTCTAACAGTGACTGTAGATATGGTTGAGTTTAGGCGAGCGGTTATTTTCTATCCATTTCCTGGCTTATAAAGGTCGACACACATCTGCCTCACTCGAATGGGGTGTTCTCTTGTCTTTCCCAGGTTGAAGAGTGGATAAGAGAAATAGGCCTCTGAGTCATGTCATATTTATAGCACAGGGAAACGGGAAGTCATGAATTATTAATTAAAACTTTCTAGATACCTTGATCAACTTTATGCTCCAATTACATGTATTTTATTGCAACTGTTAGGCGTGCCAATAATAGTGGAACAGGTGATTTTATTTAAAAAAAGACATTTTTAATCATGGATTTTTTTTTTCTTTCTTTCACTTGAGTTAAAGGTTAGATTCTTCTGCAATTTTCACTGTAAGATTTTGCTTCTATAATAAAAAACAAATTCGTTAGAAGCCTAAGAACACATCTTAACCAGGGGTGCCAATAATAGTGACCACATGGAAAGTTTTCAGACTATTTTTTCATACCAAAGAATGACCAAGTTTTCTCCTTTTTTTATGTTTCACACTCATCAAATCCTTTTTTTTTACACTACAACTACAAAGTAAAAACAGGTGTTTGGGATGTTTTTTGAAATTTCTTAAAAAATAAAGACTGAAATATGGAATTTCCATAAGAATTCAGACCCTCTGTTACGACACTTGTAGTTGAGCTCTGGTGCACCCCGCTCTTATCAGGGGTTCTTGAGATGCTTCTGCAACCCGACTGGAGTCCACCTGTGTCGTAGGATTATTCCAACAATCCGTAAATCTAGAATAATCAACAGTCTACACAGATCTGGCCACTGGGTCAAACTGAGTTATGGGTAAACTCGAACTCTCCATATATATACACGAGTCCCATTTTTAATTAATAAATTCCAGGATTTTTCCAAAACTTTAAACTAAATTATACAGACTTGATTTAAAAATAAGTGTTTTGTTTGACCCAGTCAGGGGAAGCGATGTACAGTACAGGGTTATGTGATGTTGACTTCACGACACCGTTACACACGTCTACCCCATGTAGAGGCTGTGCCTTTTACTGCATATAACTTTACAGATATTTATATTTGTTTTGTATTTCCTTCAGATACACAATATTAATAAAGCTGCATGGTTTCTTTTCATCTGGTCTAATCATAGCGAGCTGGATGAACCTGGTAACCAGATTAGATTATCTGCTCTAAATAACCGCATTAGTTTCTTTCTTGTTTTAAAGAACAATTACTTTACAATTTCACAGTTCAAATCAGGTCTTTGTTGAATGATATTGGTAGAGGCAATGAATCTGAAAAACAAAACTCATTTAACATTTTGTAGTAAAATTATGACTGTGAGTTGATACACATGGGTTTGAGTTTTTTATTTTTGCAGGAGTTGTGTAAACGCAGCACCACTAAAACCACTGTGTGGCTCTCTTTCATTTTTTTTTTCTTTTAGCATCCAAGCCAACATCGTTACCCAGTTATTAAGCGCACAAAGACCACAAGAAACACCCGAGTCCACAACGTGTCCGCCACATCCACAGGTCAAAGTGAGCACACTACACCGAACCATAAGGTTTGGAGCCTGTTAGTTATTTGCGGTAGTGAAGATGATCGGAGGCGTAACACAGACCCACTGTTTTACACACACACACACACACACACACACACACACACACACACACACACACACAGGTACAGGAATGTAATATTACCCACAGAAAAGTGATCATCATTATTAAAACACAAAATGTTGATTGAAAAACTAATCATATATATTTTTTTTATTGCAAAACTGATTTTTTTTTCAGGTCTGGAAAATGTGATTTCTACTCTCCAGGAGTTTCACAAGCGTATGAACCCTGATAAAGCTTCTCTTTGGTAAATCTGCTACTAAAGAGCAATATATAATAAAAAAAAATTTTTTATAATAGAACTAGAGAAACAACAATACAGGTTATAAATTACAGAAGTGTGCATGTAACTCTGTTTAAAAAGGAACGATTCTCTTATTAGGTGTAAATCTGTCTCTCACCATGTTAGCGATTCCATATATAGTTCCTTTACGAGCCGTCAGCTGAATGAGTGATGTGAAGAGATTCATACAGAGCTGCATCTGTGGGAAAAAAGGAAGTTTTGCTCAAACTGCCACCCAGCACTCTTTCTCCTGCGCTGTGTGTGTGTGTGTGTGTGTGTGTGTGTGTATTAATAGGCAGTGAGATTTTCCCCATGAGCACTGTATTTGGTTTTCCCCAAACCCCCTACACTGCTTAAAGCCCTTCTATCAGACCAAATCAATACATGTATTTTGCCGGTAGCTGAGCTATAGGCTACGGTTTTGTTTTTACATCTCTGTCTATGGAGGAAGTGCTGAGAATTCACTTCCCTTTTCTCTCTGTTATTTGCTTAGTCAGATATAAACCAGTGTGCAGATAAAATAAGAAAATAAAGACACCCTTTTGTAGTGCAACCTGATTCACATTTAAAAATGTAAAAGTACAAAAGAATCAACAGTACACTTGATACTTTTTACACAATAAAATAACAAGCACGATTACGGAGAACATGATGTAGCTGAGATAGAGGAACGGTTAGAGCCATAATTCATGCATCATAATGATTCTGCTGACACTTTTACTTTTATTGTGGGGATTTTAGAGGTTTCTGAATGGAAATTGTAAAATAATAACAATAAAAATAATGAATAAAATAAATAAAGGTTTAGGCTCTGCTGACCCCAACATACACAATATTGTCTTATCTAATCTGTTCTGTTAGTTTTGGAGCATCTTAGTACTATTTAACATGACTGGAAGCCAGTTTAAAGGAAGTAGCAGATTTTATTTTTTACCAAAACAATGACTAATTAATAGATGTGTTGAAGAAGCATGAAACAAGACAACTTCTTATGCTGTAATTTAAACCGTGTTGATATTAGTGATGGGAAGTTTGGATCATTTAATTTTTTCAGTTCTTTGAATCTCGTTCATGAAAATTAAATCTTTTTTTTTTGAGTCATTGAGTTCATTTCGTTCTTTTGATCAGAAATAAAATAAAATGTTACATTTTCAATAAACAGACCCCCAACACATCTACATACACAAATTTTGACTATAGTTTCAGTAATGAAAATATTACACTGCAGATTAAGGACATGATAAACAGTTCTTTTGTCACGTGACTCTCATAGACATTATGCACTGCATTACACAGAAAACAGAATTCAACGGTTCTTCTCATGAATCTTCTAGTCGGAGTCGTTTATTCTTTTGAATATATTGCACTGCATAGCGTCTCAAAGGTAACTACTCATTTCTGTTTCCTGTACATAACCTACGGAGGTTTTACGATGATTTGCGCATACGCGAACAGTAGAAAATGAACGAATTACTCTCCGAGACTACTCGTTCTTCTGAGTCAAGTTAAAGACTCGTTCAAAAAGAACGAATCGTTCATGAACGACCCATCAGTAGTTGGTACCACAGTGCTGTTCTCGATTGTGATTGGTCAGAAGGCATTCAGTATTATTACTGCTCTTCTTATTGTTTCTATAATGACAGCTCATTCTGTCATTATAGAAACAATGAATGAATGAGTTGATGTAAAAATATTTTTTAATCAGTAATTATTGATATTTAACATTGATGAAAGGAGTCTCCAGTGTCAGTACCTTAAGGGTCAGAGGGAAAGCCGTTATTTCAAGAGAGGATAACAGGAACTACCTTCGCTAATATTGAAACAAAAAATTAATTGAATAAAAAAATTATGTGTCATTCTTTAAAATC
This sequence comes from Leiocassis micropogon, assembly GCA_028565275.1. Lineage (NCBI taxonomy): Eukaryota > Metazoa > Chordata > Actinopteri > Siluriformes > Bagridae > Leiocassis > Leiocassis micropogon. The sequence continues at coordinate 27,668,193 of JAOVVA010000051.1, read as the reverse complement.
ATTCTATACACTATATAAACATGTTTTAGTACATCATAAACAGTAATCAGGACATGTTGGTTATAGAAAATAATCTTATGGTGATAACTGCAATTGCAATACATTTGGAGAGCATTTAAAATGAAACAAAACAAAAAACATGACACACTGAGCCCAAGTCTTCATACACACACAAATGTTCATAAACCAGGGATCTCTTGTTCTAAAAAAAACTCTATTGAAACAAACTAAATTGAAACAGAAAAACAGGGCTGTCTAAGCATGCCACACCAACAGGTGGCGATGCACCCCTTGTCGGCCAAACAGAATAACAACAGAATAACAAAGTATTTCACTTGTCTTACATGCCGAAAATGGGTTCTGAAAAAAAGTACATATCTTCACTTTAGAAGGAGTTTTCCAAAATGTCCATTTTTTTTAGGTGACCTTATTTTCTAAAAACACCTGTGTACATGATGATATGTAAAAACCCCATTGTAACTGTTACAGGGTCTCCTGGAAGAGCTTGTTGTAGTGCTGCTGGCTTTCAGTGGCCATGACGCTCCTGAGAGAAAACCAGAAATATTGCTGCGCTTGAGGGTTCCTTGGCCACTCAAGCACAGATCTTCTGTACAATCTCTTCCTGAGTCTCAGGTACTTGGAGTGACTGGAGGAAAATCTCTCCAGGAAAATCAGGATGATGACATCGTCTTTCTCATCCATGAGCCGCTGGTGTGCCAGGTAGAACGCGGTTTTGAAGTGGCCGCTCCGGATGAAGTGAGTGGTCAGGATGAATATGGTACGCTTGCTAAGCTGAATGCTTTGAGAAAGGTTCTCAATGAGAGGGCAACCTGGAACCCAGTCACGATCTTCCAAGCAAAGATTGAGCCTTCGCTCACCACGGTCCTCCAGCTGAACACGGAGCTCCTGCATCACCCAGTCGCTGACTGCTAAGTCAGTTTTATCGTAGACTATAAAGGCATCATAGACCATGCTTTCTGAAATTAGGCGTCGATAGCCCTTGATTTTGGCAAGGCAGAAATGGTAGATGTACCACACATCCCAGAGAAAGAGATGGCTGGAGATGGACAGGGTGAAGACACTCAGGATTACAGATGTACTCAGGATACTGAGAATGATGGACAGAGAGTTATGCTGGCAGGCTTGGAGGTTGAGAGAAATCACACTCTGGCCTCGCTGCGTGCCAGGGGAAGCACAGGTGACGTCGGTGGCTAGTCGAGGAATGTTCACAGACGTGCGGTTGATCCATCGGACGAACCACGTGGCGTTGCATGAGCACACAAACCGGTTGTTGTTTAAGAACAGAACCTCCAGCTTGTCTATGATGCCTTCAGGAAAGCTTGACTCTTCAATGTACTTGATTTGATTGTAACTCAGGTCGAGTTTCTTTAGGCTAGATGCATCTTGGAGGAACTCTGGGCTTAGGCGCGAGATTTGATTCTTGCGCAAAACCAGTGTCTCGATAGATTTCGAACAGTTGGAAAGCTTTAGAGGAACGCTCGTTAATTGGTTACCACTGAGATCTAACACCATCAGGTTTGGAAGAAACCTAAGACCATCCCAGTAGAATGATTTCAACTTGTTGTTTGTGATGTTGAATTCTGCAAGTGTTTCCGGAAGGTTTTGGAAAACTTGATTGGGAATAAAGTTAAGGTTGTTGTGAGAGATGTCGAGCGATTTTAAGGCAATCAATTTTCTAAAATAGCTGTGATACCTCGTATCGCCATCTCTCCATAACAGATCAAGGCGGTTGCCTTTAAATTCCATGTATTCCAGAGATAAACTCTGCATCTCCGTGTTGGTGGATGTGGAAATTTGATTGTGGTTCATTATTAACTTGGTCAGTTTGTTAAGATTTTGGGTAAAATTTAGCATGTGTGTCAACCCCTCGGCTTCGAAGTAGTAGTTGTTGTGACTGATGTCCAGCACGACTAAATTGCTCAGTTCTTTAAAGGCTGAGGAGAACATCAAATCCAGGCGATTGTGGGAGAAGTCCAGGTATTTCAGATTTTTAAGATAAATAAATTCAGAACCATTTAAAGCTTGGCTCATGGCATTTCCTGATAGATTGAGACACTGGAGCTCACCGAGATTCAAGAATCTTGAATGTAAAAAGAAAATGTTGTTTCTGCTGAGATCTAATGTTTTTCCAAATGAGCTACATTGTGTGTTGAAAGGACTCAAAATCCCAAGCTCTTTATCTTTACTTTTGCAGCTTCGTGCATATTCATCGTATCTAAAATAGTGAATCTCTCTCACTTCTCCACTTTGGTACTGAGCGCCTCGTGACATTGGGGAAGTGCCGTCTTGCTTGGGAAAGCCACGTGCCATCGACAGTGCAGCTGCATGCTCGGCCTCCGACGGCGAAGAGATTTTATTGTCTGATAAATTGATAATGTGGAAACTTTTCAGCCCTGTGAGGATGCTAAGATTAGTTAACTTGATGAAGTTTGTGCCAAGGTCGATCATTTCGAGTTTCTCCAAAAGAGTCAAAGGATGAACATCTTCTTGTTTGAGTTCCTGGAACACAAAGCCCCTGATTCTCAGGATCCTGAGATACTTTAGTTTGGAGAAAGCCTGAGACAGATTCAGTGATGAAGGATACCGCTGGAGCTCATAATTAAAAGAGAGATCTAGTTCTTCTAGGAAAGGCAATGAACAAGGAAAGGAAGTGTGTGTTATATCTTTTGCTAAAAAGTTGCTTGAGAGGTCCAGCACTTGAAGTTTTTTGCAGCCCTGAAACCATTTTGGTTGCACGGTAGTGAGAGAGTTGCTGTGAAGCCGCAGAATCTTAAGTTTGGTCAAACTGAGGAAGGTGTTTTCGTCAATCTGTAGAGGAGAATTGTTAGGACAGGGAACGCAAGGAAAGGGTGCGTTATAGCAGCGGGGACAATTTCCACTCAAATCCAGGATCTCTAACTCAGTCAAGTTGTGAAAATCCTCCAGTGTTACCTTCTGTATGTTATTGTTGTATAAATACAGCTCCTTGAGACTCGACGGTAGTTTGTGAGGCACATAAGACAAATTGTTTGACTTAAGTGACAGCAAAGTGAGTTTGTTAAGCTGCAAAAAAGCGCCCTCCTCGACATGATACGACCTGTTGCACGGGTTTCGGAAGTAACAATTCTGGCCAAGGTACAGTATCTTGATGTTGGTAAGCTCTGTGAGATTTTCCTTCAAAATTGAGAAAATGCTGTTGACCTCAAGGCTGAGGAGCATGATGTTTGGAGGGAGACCTTTAGGAATGCTGGGCAGCTGATTACCATCCAGGTAAAGCGACTTGAGATTCTTAAGCTGCCAGAAACTTCCATTGTCGACTTGAACACTTTTTGTGCACACGTGGTCTTTCGGGCCGATCTTTATGGGCACGCAGTTGCAGCGCAGGTCGATCTCAGTTATGTTGTTCAGACCGAGGAAAGAGGTTTCATTGATGTGAGGAATATGGTTGATGGTAAGCGTAAGGTTGGTGGTATTGGATGGAATTCCTGTAGGAATTGAAGTTAATCCTCTACTGGTGCAGTCCACTTTCACTTCAGTGTCGTTGCTAATCCTAGTCACATCACATTGCAGACTTTTCGAGTACCATGCAGGTTCTGAGCGTACAGATGGACAGAAAAGGAGAAGGGCGGCTATTTTAAGGACGAAGATCCTTCTTCTCATCTACAGTAAGAGGAACAGTCTTTGAATTAATGGTTGCAAAATATTAACAAGCTGTGAAACCAACATCTTCCTCAGGAATTAACTGGACTGCAACATGCTGGAACTAGAAAACTTTAAAGAGACTAATGTTTGAAAGCTAAAACTTAAAGACAAAGATATAATGAATAAAGATGCTGAGGATAATACAAATTTAAAACTCACCTTCATATTGCGCTCTGGCATCACAGCCTGCTGACTGCTCTGCGTCGTTCAAACTGTGACTCCGGAGGTGAACTTTCATACATTTTTTTTTTTTCTTTGACCAAAAGAACACAAAAACCATAAAGGCAAGTGAGAGTGGTTATATTTAACTCGGTCAACTTCCTCATTATTGAACAAGCTACACGCAGGTACAACCCCGATCCAGAAAAGAAAAGAAAAGAAAAAACAAACCATGAAAAAACTGTCTGGATATGAAATAAATAAATAAATAAATAAATAATATTTCAAATAATAATTCATGAACTATTCTTGGTTCGCATATACAGTTGGAAATCAGGTCCACTTTTAGTGAATACCTTTCAATTCCCTTTTAATAAGAAAATTCGGGCAATTAAAAAATTATTATTTTTTTTTTTAAATTCAGTCATGTGCAGGATTTCCGCATAAACGAAAGCAAAACCACACGAAAAAAGGGAAATTCTTCTTCAATATTTCCCTAGAGTCACTGCTGATGATGCTTCACACCACTTTTATTGCACCCCCCACACACACATACACACACTGATGTTTAATCATACTCACTAATAAAAGAATAACTTGCTCAGTGTGACCCCCAAATAACGACACCAGATGATAACAATGACTCGAAATATTTAATAAGATTGATAATGCAAATAAACAACATCTTAATTTTGTCTGAAGATAGTCATAAATATGCAAAAGTTGTTCTTTTAGTTCTATGACTGAAGCTTTTGTACATAATTAAACAGGCAAGAAAGCTGCAAGTGTGCTGTTTCTGAACATTCAGATCACATTGTATTTTTTTTTATATCATCACTGAAACGTAGGCATAACCCAAGCGATAAGAACAATAGATTTCCTGTTTTAAAAATCTGATGTGTTATATAATTTATTTTCTTTACAGGTTACATAAAATATACACAAGGCATGGATTTATCAAAGCACACTTTGCCCAGTTAAATGGATTTCAACCGACCACCACTTGATGATGTCAGTGATGATCACGGGTCAGGTTATGGCTTTGAAGGCGTAAAATACTCAGCCACATCCTTTTCTTTTTTCTCCAAGGATGAGATCAAATGGCTGTAAATTCCACATGGAAATGTCAAATGTGTGGAAAAACGAGCTGCTTTGGTCATCTGTATGGGACGTTGCAGCTTGTCATGGGGTCATCCCTTGTTATGTTTCTCGGTTTATATCCTTGTGCTGAAAGTTTCCGTTTTTCTTACTGTGCTGCAAAGGATATTTTGTCCAGAACGGCACCCTAACCCCTTTTTCAAGCAGGACCAAGCGTTAATTAGTATCAGATGCTGGAAATTGCACAGAAGTTCGCTTTTCCTGTGAGTCAGAGAGATTATTTCCCGTTCTAGTTTCCCACTTTTGTAAAATAATTATGTGGTCATGAGTTGATATCTTTCACGAGAGTCACCGCAAATTTTAGCAATGCCAGAATTTGACTCAGGATTTTCCTCTCCCTCTCCTGCCAATCAGAGAGAGACAAGGCTAACGTTTGCTTCCTCCAAGACTCCAAGACTAAATAAACAGTGTGCTGTATCTTTGCAAACTGCTGTGCAGGACATCTGGAGGAAAGTGCTATCCGCCCTCTTCCACAGACATCAGCTCTGAGGAGAGAGAAGCGTCACAGCAGCACTCACACAATGTTTTTGTCGTTGGCTCTTGGTGACATTGTGTGTTCCAAGATCTCAACTCAGGACCAAAGAATTCTTTCACGATAGTTGTTGGCTGAGCATCGTACACTATAAAGACAAATTACAGCAAGTTACAGCGAAACCGGAGAGTTGGTCTGAAGTTCCTACTACTCCCAAAAAAAGCAGGTTTGTAATAACGGTCAGTGCTCAGGTAGATGCGAGCTGGAGAGACTTTTTAAATCCTGCCTGATTTCTCACCATGTTCCAACCAGGTAAATCTTGGCCTGACTTCATCTCCAATCACAAAAATACAAAATACCAATCTGGGTTAAAAAAAAGAAAAAAAAAAAGAGAGAGAGCTGTCGGGAATGGCACACACTTTTAAAATTCCAGTAAAGCTCCCTGAGCCAAAATAGTGAAATGAATGAAAGAAAAACTTTTAGCCATTGTTTTCCATGAAGGTTGAAGGGAAATTCCATCTCTGCCTTCCTGCAGCAACCAGAGAGAGTCTGAGACCTCTAGGGACGTCTGGTTTTGGCACATAAGACTTTGTACCATGCGTGAGTGGGCTGGGATGGTGTTGGTGTCGAGTATATGGCAAGACTTCTGGGGTTTTTTTGCGCTCTGTCAGCACACTACACTGTGATAGGAGGAAAAAAGAGAGAGGAAATGTGTTACTGAGGAGGGTCACCTACAATTAAATCATAATCAAAAACCTAAAAGGACATATTTTTCACATAATCTCAACCTTATAATAAAAAATAAATACTTAAACATGCCTGGTTGTTTAAAACAGGAAAAAAAATTTAAAAGACGCTAAGAAGTTTTCTCTGAGAAGATGTTTATACATACACTCAACATTTATAGAATATTGATTGTAACAGTCAAACAGGTAAAACAGTGGTTCCCACCACGGAAAAACTCTTCAGGTCGGAGGAACTTTTGTCTTCTAGAAATAAAAAAAAAGAGGGGTTTGCGATATCACAGGCTCATGCTAACTTTGTTAACTCTCAGCTCTATGCTCCAGTAGGTCTGTATTCACATGATGCTATTTTCAGCTACAGTATCTGCTTGCCTTTACTCTCAAACTTTTTTTAGTTTTAGTTTCACACTCCCCTCCAAAAGTATTAGAACAGCAAAACCAACGCTTTTGTTTTTGATATACATTGTAGACATTTGGGTTTGATATCAAAAGATGAATGTGAGATGACGGGTCAGAATTTTAATTGTTTAAGTCTAGATGTATTGAACAAATTAGACCGTGCTATCTTGTTTGAACCCACACATGTCTTTCAAATGATAAAAAGTGTCAGAGATTGGCGGCTGACAGGTGTTTCTTGTTGCCCAGGTGAGCCCTGTTACACTGATAGTTTTAACATTTAATAGCTTTGAATGTCCCCTCTTGATGTGAACACTTGGTTTTTACCTGGAAAGACTGCATTTAAAAAAAAAAAAAAAGATAAACCAACATGAACACCAGAGACCTGTCTAAGGGAGAAAAGCAAGCCTTTCTAAGGGAAAAATCAATCAGACCCCGTGGACAAGTTTCAGGCAGATGTGGAGAAAGATGTGGAGAAAGAAAGGATCTGTTGATGATCCAGAACATACACGCTGATGGGTGAGGCACAGTGGAGGTAGTGTCTATATAAAGCGCTATATAAATTGTATTGAGTAGTGTCATGGCTTGGGCTTGGATGGCTGCTTCTGGAACGTTTTCACTGATCTTTATTAATGGTGGAGCTCCCGAATGAATTCAGATTCAGAAAATTTACAGAGAAATGACTCTGGCTCCCGAGTGGAGCTAACGACTTCAAATCCCAAGGAGCTATGATGACAGCCATCTGTGGACTGGAGCCCAAGAAAGCAACATTGGCAATGCTCTCAGGAAGGAAGGGGTGGCATACTCTCTCTAACCCTTATCAATTACACAGACACTAAGCATGCATTACAAAAGAGGGAGAGATACTGTATGCAACTAGACATTAAGTGTTACTAAGTGATCACTTTACTTTAAGACTTTCCTTTAGGGGTCAGGGGTAGCTTAGTAGCTAAGGCATTGGCCTACGGTTCGGAAGGCCCCAGATTCAAATCCCACAACCACCAAGTTGTTCCTGTTGGGCCCTTGAGCGAGGCCCTTAACCCTCAACTCCTCAGATGTATAATGAGGTAAAAATGTAAGACGTTCTGGATTAGGGTGCCTGCCAAATATAAATGTAAGACTATTTGTTGCCATCAGTTGGCAGATAAAATGATGAGTGGCAAGTTCAAAGTTGTTAGCACAGCTAAAGGTAAATATCAGAAAATTAAATCTGAACTTCTTATTTATTGTCTCATACTCATCTTTTGAGCTTAATCCCAAACATTACATATAACTTTTATTGTTGCCTGGACACTGTAGGGGTAGCTTTTTAAAATAATGGAATCATATTTGGACTAGGGATTGTGTCAAAGTTTTGTTCATTGTTTTGAGGTTACTTGACCCAAAGTTGACTCGCCAACGGCAAGATCCTTTTCTAGATTTTTCAATATGTTAGTAAGCTGGGGTCAGAGCACAGTCAGCCAGGATACAGTGCCCCTGGAGCTGATAGGGTTAAGGACTTTGCTCAAGGGCTTAACAGTGGAAACTTGGTGGTGCTGGGACTTGAACCCCCAACCGATTAGGAACATAAAGCCTTAACCTTTTGAGCCACCATAGTATTGCCATCCCTGCTCTCCACTGACACAACAAGCCTAATGATGACATTGTTTAGGGATGAACAGTAAAAGAGTTGGAAGAGTTAGGTTTCATTATTTGGATGAAATATGCTTGTATAAGCATATTTTATAAGTATAAAACATAATACACCTTATACACACACACACACACACACACACAGCCTCAACATTGTTTATCTGGTATAACTATGTGGGTATTGTTGTCATGACCTGTTTATTCGACATATCCCACGGGGATCTTGAAGTTTGGAGGCCATGTTGGGGCTCTTTGTCTGCTGGGCCCCGAGCGCATTGGGCTGTGTTGCATGTGTATGTTTTGGTGCCTTTCTATTCTTTTCTGGTGACCAGCATTGACATTTTTGAGGTTTTGTACTGGATTGGCTTTTTTGTGGGATCGGATCTGATGGGCTCTGGTCCCCGCGGGCGGATGATCCTGTCACAAGTTTACTGTTATATAACTGACAATCGGTGTCAATGAGTTAATGTTATGGCTGATCGATGTATACATACTGTACATAGGAATACAACTTAGTTTTGAGAAATGAGACCAAGATCTTATAGAACATACCTGTAGTTTCTCTAATCTTGGCCACCCTTTGGCATCCTTCACGTCCCAAGCTGGAGTCTGTACCAGCCATAGCATGGTGCTTCCGTAAAAATGCTGGATCTAACGTCTGATGGATGAGTTTGCGATGTGGACTTTGACTGTAGCCTTTTTCCTCCATGGTGGGGTATCCGAGGCCTTTTAAAGAAGATTCACCAATCAGGTGGATGTTCTCTGCAGTGCACAGTGGTGAGTCCATGGGTGTCACGCAGCTGCTGCTTCCTGTACTGCATCCCGCATCGATGGATGAGCACTGAGAGCTCTGCAGGGAATGAATCCCTTCACTCTGGAGCGAGGACATCCTCTTCGGCAAGTGGTACTCGTACAACCGTGTCACTTCCTTCTCAGACAACGGTGCTTTACTTTGCTGTTCCTGTGTGGTTTGCTCATTTGTGTAAGCTTCGTCTGCGGCTGAGCGAGTGTTCAGGTCCATCAGAGATCCTCTGAGTGTTCCTGGAGCTATGGTGTTAGAGTTACCACACTTTGGTGCCTTAGTGAACACATGATCCTCTGCTTTACAGTTCAGGATCTGTTGCGATTGTGCGGTCTTGTCCTGAAATGGAAAAGGTGTCCTCTTAAAGTCAAACCCTATGTGAAGAGGTTCTCTTGAATTGACACTGTTGTATCTCCCAACAACGTCCTCGACGTTCGAGGCAACCGTCTTCATTTGTGATGATTCGTTTTTGCCAGCGATTCCCAATCTGCAGTCTCCCTCATTGACTTTTACTTGTCTCTTGGCCATCATGGCGTCCATATGCATTTTGTTGAAGTAACCAGACAGTGATTTGGTCTCCATGGTTTCAGGTTCCATCTCCAAGTGGTCTGAATGGAGGACCTGACATGATGCTACAGCTGTGGACTTCAGTTCTTCATCCTGGTTTCTAGACATGGACCTCAAACGAAACTCAGTTTTCTCTGCATCCAGGGTCTGATACCCTTCAGCTGTGGCCACAAACATTTTCAGTGGATTGTCTGAGAGTTTCTGAGCTGCTGTTAGCTCTGAGCTCTCTGTCATTTCCGAGGAATTGGTCTCGTTTCCGGAATCTGAAGCAGACTCTGGACTATAAGTTCGAGAAATTTCTACACCTGTGTGTCACAGAAAGACAAATGTTTAAGCCAATATTTGACATTGTAACCGTGACATCATGACAAGCTTTCAGACAATACAAGTCATTTTGCATGTGGTTTAAAGCTTTTATTTGTACAAAAAAAACAACAAAATCATGGTAAAGACAATGACGCCAACAAATGTGTTTATAACATTAACAATGGAACAAAAACAACAAATATCTCAGGAAATAAAAGCAACATTTCAAAGCAAAACAATGAGTTAACTTATTTGTATGATGAAAAAACGAATATACAGAACAATATGGAAAAATAAATATAGGAATTGAGTGACCATTTAAAAAAACAAAAACAAACAAAACAAACAAAAATAATATCAATGGCTGGAGGACTTCATCAATGAATAAATGTTACGATAGTGTAAGAACCTGAACTATTGTCCGACTGTGGCCGGGACTGGTCTTCAGAGGCTGCCAAAGCTTCTAGTGCTTGCAAAGTAGAAACGACAGCATCATCCAACACTTCGTCTGTCCCTCTGTCCATGCCCATGGGCACAGAATCAATTAGCGACACCGGGATGTCCAAGTTTCTGTTTTCCCTCATTTGTTCTCCCTGGTGTTCATCTTCATCTGAGCTGTCCCTGAATCCGGGTGGTGGAGCAGCTATGGCTAGGTTTAGAGACTGCAAAAGCACATCGTTGTCTTCTACATCATTCCCCTCGGGTGGCGGTGGGAGGGAAGTCAGGTCGATGATATCGTCGCTGGACTCTGACAACGAGAGCAGCGACAGAGCTCTTTCTCGAGAATCCGCCATCGCCATCATCGACATGTCATCCTCGCAACTGATGTCGTCTTCATCCTCTGCATCGTCCGTGGTTTCGGCATAGCAGATGTCATGCAGAAGCGGCTCTTCGATTCCCTCAGCGGTGCCAAAGATTTTTCCCTCACCGTACACCATGTGAGTCCCATACTGGAAGCCATCCAGATCCAAACAAGGATCCAGGGGTTTATAGTCATCCTGATGCATATAAAGAGCCCGCTGATCATCCAAACCCTCCGGAACGTCCTCCATTAATCTTTGGTACCCCAAATGCTGGGGATTCACGCTATCCAACGGAGCGTCTCCAAATATAAAAGACACCTTGGCGCTTTTGGGCGAGTCATCAGTCGTGCCCCTGAAAAAGGGCTGTGCGAGGGCATGGGTTTGCACACAGCTGCCTCTGCTGTCCCGATGCGCTTGATGGAGCTCAGTAATATACGTGGGGGCAGAGTCTGGTTCAGAGAGTCTCCCGCTGTAGTCCTCACACCCAGTACAGGAACTGTAGTTCCACTCAATGGCTTGAAAGTTGTGCTTTTCTCGAGAACCGTTGCCTAACAACAGAAAGGTGGAACATCAGGCAGAGTGAAAAAAGACATACAGACAAACGTGCATCCGGATCTTTGACTCCACCCTTACCAGATGTGCTGTTGGCCATGTTAAAGATCGTGCGCCGTGAATCCACCAGCAGTCTGTAGTAACCCGCAGTGAGACATGCCAGGTTCATTGCATCACTGGACTCCATTATAAGCGTGATGGGCTGGGGAAACAACAACATCTACGGTAAATCGAGCTCGAAAGCAGAATAAACAAACAGTATCAGTGAAAATATTTGCCCATGCAAATCCAAACATACAGCAGCGCATGGAGAGTCATCTTGATAATCATTCTTTACAGTGGAACCTTGGATTACGAGCATAATTCGTTCTGGAAGCGAGCTCGTATTCCAAAACACTCGTAAATCAAATCGAATTGTTCCATAAGAAATAATAGAAACTCAAATTATTCGTTCCACAGCTCCAAAAATAAATACATAAAAATAATTACCACAAAATATAAAGTAAAAATAAAACAAATGAACCTGCACTTTACCTTTAAAAAAAAAGTAAAAATAAATCCCGACAGATAAGTGTATGTGTGTGTGTGTGTGTGTGTGTGTGTGTGCGTGTGAATCTAAAGTAAGCTCCCCTCTCCCCCTTCTCGTCTTACATAGTTACCCTTTCTCTACTCTTTTTACACTTTTTACACACACACACACACACACACAACAGAAACACTGTTTTATCGTAAAAATAAACAAGAAATCTTTGTAATGACACTCGATTGAGCGACACACTAACGGAATCACTGCTGTAAAGTAAAAATAAAACAAATTAACCTGCACT
>JAOVVA010000051.1:27611775-27634587 GCA_028565275.1 Leiocassis micropogon | reverse complement strand
ACAAGCAGCCTGCATCCTTTGATCGAAGTAGGCGTGGCGGATCGTAAGACACTAGCAGTTCGCTCAGATACTGCGGCACGAGACCTTTTAATGCTTTATATCATCAGCAGAGAATGTGTTTTTACTCTGTTATTGTGCTCTAAACTGCTCCAGTTAGTGCAGACGAAGCCACGCTGTCCCCAGTCCAGTGCAGAGACTTAAGTCTTTATGTGGGCAAGAGATCAGGACAGTCGAGATACCAGAGGACGAGCCTCGGTATTATAAGCACCTTTAATGTTTCCAAAGCCTTAAATCCAACACTCTGTTGTTTTAGGTTCCGTGTTTGACATCTCGATGAAATCGGGTTGGTTGAGATCACCCAAAATAAAGACGATGGCCCCCAGGGTGCGCTGCGGTTGAGTTTGAGCATTAAAGTGATTCACCGCTCTAACTGCATTTTCACTGGGAGGGAAATACAGCAGAAATAATGATGTTCCCAAACTCACTGCAGGGAGGTACGAGGTCTCGCAGTACCTCCCTGCAACTACAGAGCAGTTCTGTGTCACATGAGATCTCTCTCTAATTGTATACTGTTTACACCAGTTCTTATTCACACACACACACACACACACACACATTCCAGCTCAATCACAGGATCTGCCTTATTCATCCAGGATTCAGTGAACAGCACGATTTACTGCACGTTCTCTTAATGTGGTTTTATCCAGTCCTGGCTCCGCCCCTGTGATCATGTGATTGGCTGATTAGCCTCACGTGTCCAACTGTTCCATGTCTTCTCCCCAGTCCTGGATCAGTAATTGATTTCTTCTTTCGTAAGTCCGAGCTTTTGTGTTTTCAAGGCCTACAGTACATTGTTTGTACTGTTTGTACAGTAGTGATTGTTTAAATTGTCCCTAATAAGAAAGTCGTCCCAGAAAATTGTAAAATGATTAAGTTAAAGATGTTTACATTATTTTATATGGAGCAAAAGTACCGCGCACGATGAACTGCAGGAAGTCTTGCGGTTCAGCGGCGTGATGCAGACCGTGACCCATTTCTTACCTGCTGTGTCCGATCGCATATCTCCAGCCAGCACCACTTGAGTCGCAACGGCGGTCTTTAAGACGAGCAGTCAGCTCAGGCTCAGAGCCTTGTTCCAGAGATTACCCTCTAAGCTGAAAGACTTCATGAGGTATTAAGGAAAAACCCGCTCGAGTGTGACGCGTCAGTCTTCGGCTCGCTAGATTCAAAACCAATTACTCACCTTTTCCGGCTCCGGACGTTAACGTGCTTTAACACGCGGCTGGCGTGCAAGGAACGCAAGCTCGTGCAAATCATAAAACTGGGGAAAATCATAGAGAAGATCATGCTCTGCTGTTCTTTCTCCACTGATGTACGTCATAAATGAGAATGTCAGTTTAATTAACTGTTAAGGGACGATTTATACCGGAGGATAGCGTGATGAACCGAGAAGCTGACTGACGTGTGTGAGAGCACTTCATAATCAAGCCAATTAATTCCACTGACCAAAAAAAAACAACAACAAATCATTGGGTTGAAATGTGCATCATAACTTAAACTTCCTTTCTATTTCAATACGGTTTGTCGCCTGGCAACAGATTCAGCTGAACCCACCATCATACAGCTGTTCCTGATAAACCTGCTCCTCACCTGATTTCAGGTCTTCTTTCTGAGATAATGATGGAGATGTTCGGTCTCCTCCCTCACCCAGGTGATCTAGAGCATCAGACCTCCACGGGGTAAAGTGCAGAGCAAACTACACTCTGGCCCATGACACTCTGAGATGGGATTCAACATATTATAAATGCACAAATCAGCAAAGACTGTGTGGAATAAAAAAAGGGATTTATCTTCTTTCAGCCATGCGTGGCCGAGAGCCAAGGGAGTCAAACCGACCGTGCTCTGTGGGTGGGTTACGCTCAACCCCCCCCCCCCCCCCCCCCCCCCCCCCCAACATCTGTGAATTTCTGCTGCACGTCCAATCGACATGAACCTAACAAGATCAGAACTCTGATTACAGGATGCAGTTTCTTTTCTGTAAAATTGCTCTATATTTCTGAAATAAGTGTGCATTTTATTCTTCCTTTATTCAATCAACTTGTGCTGGTTTGTTGTGTGTGTGTGTGTGTGTGTGTGTGTGTGTGTGTGTGTGTGTGTGTGTGAGAGAGAGTTTTAAACCTGACTCCTGGTTCAGTTCAATAGCATTAACTTATAACTCTGCAGTCAAAATTCTGCAGTAAAGTCCATAAATGAATTTTAATGCCTGAGCGCGGTGGAGTCTGCTCGAACCCACTCGCTCGCTCGCTCTCTCAGCTTCCTTACATTCGACTCCTGACTCGTCTAGACTCAGTGATCATGTGACTCTGAGACTCAGAGAACTTTAGGAACGCAGCAGAGCGTTTCTAAAGTTGAGTGATGAATAAGTTTAACTTTACCGTCTAAACTCTCACTGATGAACTGCAGTATACACACACACACACACATGTACTGTATATATGTGTGTGTGTGTGTGTGTGTGTGTGTACTGCAGTTCATCAGTGAGCCTGTAAAAATTGAAATGTGGTGTCCTACATACATCAGGGCCTCATGAATTAAAGATTACATTCAGAATAAATAGGAATGTGTGTGTGTGTGTGTGTGTGTACCCCTCCTATTTGTATCTGTATTTTGATCTGTTTAGTATATGAAGGCATAAGGTAGGTGTGGAATCAGTCTCAGTGAAGGGGGCGTGGCTTTTATATCTGTCAGTCTCAGTGAAGGAGGCGTGGCTTTTATATCTGTCAGTCTCAGTGAAGGGGGCGTGGCTTTTATATCTGTCAGTCTCAGTGAAGGAGGCGTGGCTTATATATCTGTCAGTCTCAGTGAAGGGGGCGTGGCTTGTACATGTACTGTATGTCAGTCCCAGTGAAGGAGGCGTGCCTTATATATCTGTCAGTCCCAGTGAAGGAGGCGTGGCTTTTATATCTGTTAATTTCAGTGAAGTAGGCGTGGTCTGTATATCTATCAGTTTCAGTAAAGAAGGCGTGGCCTGTATGTGTCAGTCTTAGTTAAGGAGGCGTGGCCTGTATACGTGTCAGTCTCAGTAAAGGAGGTGTGGCTTGAGGCCCATGTATTATATTTTTTTATTAGATTATTTTTACAGCATAAATAATTCTTATCAAATACATAACATTTTATATCTGTATATTTTCTGTCATTAAGCACTGAAGATTTCTTCACACTCGTTCCTGCTGCGTCGGTTTTGTCCTGATTCACCTGAAGGTGTTTTTCCACTGTGAAATATAACACATGCAGTTATGCAACGCAAATGTAGATGTTTGTTTTATTCTTAGTGAAAATATTCAGCTGCGAATCACGATAAGGCAAGGGGTGATTAAAAAAAGAGGAGAGCCAATCAGAGGCAGGCTAAACAGGCAAAGAGAAAGAAAGAGTGTGTGTGTGTGTGTGTGAGAGAGAGAGAGAGAGAGAGAGTGGGAGGGAGAGGAAAGACAGAGAGGGAGACACTGCAGCTCATGTCCTGTCCTCTGGTAAATCAGCCTTGTTACATAAACATTAAACACACATGACGGGGAGATCTTTAGAATAATGCAGTAGAGGTGGAGAAAAGGAAGCAGAGGAGTGGGAGGATTAAAAGAGGAAGACGAGCCAAAGAGACGGAGAAGAGAGGAAGGGAGGAAAGAAAGACGAGAGAAGAAGGAGACAGGCAGAGGACGGAGATGTGGCGGAATTCGTCATCTTCACGATAATGAATCAACAGTTCTCGTTTATTAAAAAATGTTTTGTGGATCTTAACGTCACCGGTAAGTGGATCACACTGAGAAAATGTGTACATAAAATATGTATAAAAATTAGAGAAAATAAATATTTACATGTATAAGATGTAGGTCATGCGCTTCGGGCTTGACACGTTATTTACATGCATGTCATCACCAATATTTCTCGTGTTCTATTTATTTATTTATTTTTTGATAAACGGTGTAGGACTCAGCAAGCAGCAATTCACAGTGCGTCTTAGATCGGGACCTTTATTTAGCTATGATGTTTAGTAAGAGTTAAAAAATAATAATATGCGTGTGCATTCATTTATATTGAAACTTTAGTTTTCAGTGCAAATGCTTAGAATGAAAAACATCTGCAAAGGGAAAAGACAAGACGCAAAAAACTAAACTTCACCTCATGAGGTTTGTGTTTTGTAGAAGAACATGAGCAGGTGTATATATATATATATATATATATATATATATATATATATATATGTGTGTGTGTGTGTGTGTGTGTGCTCTGACATCATACAGGTGCTATTTAAGGCTCGAATCTGATTGGTCAGCAGGTGTTGTCCACACCATTACTAACAGCATGGCTCACACAGTAATGTCAGCTTTAAGTCGTTACTGTAGCAACAGTTTATTATAGACACGGACTTTAAAAGCGTGTATTCCTTTAGTACTAATTGTGGAAGGAGTCTCCAGTCTCAGTGCTTTGTAACAGTTAGAGATAAAGCTATAATCTGTGTATTTATTCCATAACAGTCTGTGTTAATTAGAATATCACTATGCAGTGGTCAATTTAAAATATTAATATGGATTATTTATATCATGAATGTATTATTCTCTCTCTCTCTCTCTCTCTCTCTCTCTTCTTCTTCTTCTAGAACAAACGACGAATTTGTGACGAAGTGATTATCACCATCCACGCTGATAAACATGAAAGTCTGCGCAACTGTGATATCGTTTATCACCATATCTGTTTGTTTTAGCGAGACATTTGATATTTACGAGGACGTTTGCGAAGGGTTGTGTGTTTGCGAAGAAAAAGACGGAGTTTTGATAACCAGCTGTGAACGACGCGGAATCGTAAATCTCTCTGAAGTGGGATTTCTGCGCTTCAACACACATCATCTGTTTCTCACAGGAAATCTTCTGCAAAAACTTTCGCTTGACGATTTCTCACGTTACGAAGGACTCAGGATCTTGCATCTTGGCAGTAACGACATAGCCGAGATTGAGAGCGGAGCTTTTAATGGACTCAGTGCGCTGAAGCGCTTGCACTTGAACAACAACAAAATCGAGGTGCTAAGGGACGACACTTTTATTGGCCTGGAAAGTCTGGAGTACCTTCAAGTCGACTATAATTACATCAGCCGCATTGAACCGAACACCCTCAACAGGTTACGCCGTCTAGACGTGCTGATTCTGAACGACAACTTGCTGTACTTCTTACCCAAATCTGTTTTCCAGTTTGTTTCGTTGACCCACCTTGACCTTAGAGGGAACCAGCTTAAGGTTCTTCCTTATAATGGACTTCTTGAACACTTATCCAAAATTGTAGAAATACAACTTGAAGAGAATCCTTGGAACTGTACATGCGAGCTTATTGGGCTCAAAGACTGGCTAGAAAGCATCTCGTATAAGTCGTTAGCAGGAGACATAGTGTGTGAAGCGCCCTTCAGGCTTCATGGCAGGGACCTTGACGTGATCTCCAAGCAGGAACTTTGTCCAAGAAGAGCCATAGCCGAGTATGAGATGGGTGCTGAGGCATTTCACGAACCCGAGGCAATCGCGTCTTCAAATATCATACGTGCTACCCAACCCCCAAGGGGCAGCCGTCAATCAGGGAAGCTACGTACCAAACCGACGGCAAGGGTTTCCTTAGGAAAACCGCGGAAATACGACCCAGTGGTGGCTAACCAAACCAAAGCCCCGGTCTCTCTTGAGTGTCCAAATGTATGCACTTGCAATCTCCAAATTTCAGATCTCGGCTTGAACGTGAACTGCCAAGAGCGGAAAATCGACTGCATCTCAGATCTTAATCCCAAACCATATAATCCCAAAAAGATGTACCTTACAGGAAATTACATCAGCATGTTGCACAGTTCAGACTTTCTTCACGCCACTGGCTTGGATCTGCTTCACCTGGGCAATAATCGGATATCTGTCATTCATAGCAAAGCATTTGTAGAGCTACGTAACTTACGAAGACTTTATTTAAACGGAAACTTAATCGAGCGTCTCACTGATGATATGTTCTCGGGGTTAGAACACCTCCAGTTCCTTTACTTGGAGTACAACCTGATCAGAGAGATAGAAACTGGAACCTTTGAGCAGGTTCCCAATCTTCAACTCCTGTTCCTTAACAACAACCTTCTCAAAGCATTGCCAATGGGGGTTTTCAGAGGTTTAAACCTGGCACGGTTGAATCTGCGCAACAATCACTTACGGAACTTGCCGGTCGATGGTGTTTTGGAAGATTTGACATTGTTGGTGCAGATCGATCTGTTTGAAAACCCCTGGGATTGCTTCTGCTCGATTGTGGAAATGAAAAAATGGTTGGAAGGGCTCGGATCTGGAACCATTGTGAATGATGTGATTTGTGAATCTCCACCAAAACTGACCGGAGAGGATTTACGCTTTGTTCATTCCTCTGATCTTTGCCCAGTTGATTTAAACGTTCGAACTTCCTCATCTCCTCCGTCAGAGGAATCCTTCCCGGGCAGCACTGTTACTGTCGAAACGTCACCGGATTACAATTCAGTAGATCCTACAGTGCCTCTCTCTGTTCTCATTCTCGCTTTGTTCCTTATTTTCATCGCGACTGTGTTCATTACCGCCGGTCTGTTCACGATGTTCAAGATGAAAAAGCACAAAAAAGACAAGAGCAAAAACACAGACTCTAGTTCCTTTGATATCGTTTACGTAGACAGACCAGGAGCAAAGGTCAGGACGTCTGCGGGTCACGTTTATGAATATGTGCCTCCTCTTCCATCATCTAAGTGCGGGCTTCTGGAAGAACGGTACACTGATTTTGATGAGCAGAACGCTTTGTCGTTTACCTCTGATGACGAATTGAGAAGCATCGTAAATGGCTCGGAGTTTGGTGCGAGTAACAGGCCTTCCCCTCTACACGACGATGACCTTTTTTATCGAGACATGCTGCCGAGAGGCCACCAAGGCTCCTGCAGGTCCAGTTTACCATGCAAACATAGTTCGACACACTATTTGCCCGAGTACAACGTTACACCTCAGTATTTGCACCCGGAAAGACAACAAGCAACGATGCACGTAAAGCCCAACCGGGGTGAATATTGGGAGTTAAAAGCACAGCTTAATTTTGAGCCGGACTATCTGGAGGTTCATGAGAAAAGGACAATGTTCACTCAGTTTTGAGTTGAAACAAATGTTCTTTGTTTTGGATTTTGTCCATAGCAGGGCTGTTATGTATAAACCCTCTGGGAATAACTCCTACAAGTCTAAGAACAAAAAAATAAGTTCAAATCTGGAAGATGAAATGTGTTATGCAGGTTTTTAGAGCAACTCTTGGCAAGGAGTAAGAGGTACTCTTCAGAGTAGATCTTCTTCATGAAGTATGACTAGTGCAAACTGAACAACCAACAAAACACAAACCAGTGGAAGTGCATCAGATGTGTATAAATAACACCAGTTCTAAATTATGTCTCATGTTCTTATGTTTTCATGTTCATGAAAAAAAGAAGAAGAAGAAGAAGAAGAAGAGGAAGTGGCTCCAAAAATTTGAGGGGGACCAAGCACCTCTCTCTCTTTCTTTTCAGTTCAAATTGCACCCCCCAGTGGCCAGTTCTTGCAAAGTTACACATAACAATATGTCCACAGATAGAAAAACAGTTTTAAGATTCTTAACTAACCTTTTGAAATGCCTACTGAAAGCTAATTGGCTAGTCAGAAATCCATGTACAGATTAGCATAACGATGCTGAGTACAATTAAATAATTTTTTGTATTGGCTGGCACTGTGTCCTTGCACCTCCAGGGTTCAGGGTCTCACCTGCTGGTCTATATGTGAGTCCAAAGACATGCAGATTACAATCACAACTCAATAGATATCGGTCAAAAAAGAAAATGGCAACAGCGCCACCACTAGGCTGATCTGGCTCGTCTTCCTTGTCTAGCAATGATTTGGTCAGCATGTTTTAATAGAAGCAGAGGAATTGGGTTTTAATGCAAGCACTGGAATCTTACCCCTGATCTTTTACCAAAAAGACCACGATTAGAAAACAGTTTACTGGAAGACATTTTTTTTGTCTCTTTTTGGCTGCTGAAACTGTAAATGTTAGTTTACTGTACACCGCACAGTCAGCGTCTGAGAGAAATTTGTGTTGATTCATATTTACAGTTTACATACAGTACAGTACAGTATAGTATAGTATAGTGTACCGCTTAACTCCTGAGATAGTATGAACATAGCAACCAGATGTGCTTCATTGTTCCTCCAACAGCCATTAGTACTTTGTTTCTCATATTTTATAAATAGTTAATAGATTACTATATTAAGATCTCGAAGATTAACAGTGTGAGACGCCGCTCTTGGAGCGCTCCTAAACCCTCGCCCATTAAAGTAATGTTTTGTAGGAGTAAATGAAGGAGCTTTGAGGTGCTCCTGAGGAAGCGGTCTAGTCTGGGAGTCGGTCGAGAAATTATCTGGAAATGTCGACTGAAAGTTCGACCGGGCCATCTGTACAGATCTGGAAATATAAGACACAAAATTCACTCCAGGATCATCTGCGCTCTCCCCGTGCACGCGCGTTAAACGACATCACATAATGAACACCTCGCGCAGGGAGGAATATTTTTAGCTTACCGTGATTCATTTGAAGAGCGCACATTTATCCGCAAACCGTTTATACTGGGATCGGGACCTCTCCTCCCTACAGCACATCTGATACGGTATGTTGGTTTGGTTCAAGTTGTAACCTCCTTGCAGAGGCTGAAATATCACATGTTTATTGCAGTCCCAAAGCATGATCACATGACACACGTGCAGGTGTGCAGCCATTAAACAGTCAGCTTCAGGAGCTGCATCTCTCTCTCTCTCTCTCTCTCTCTCTCTCAGGAAGGGCTTATTTTGTGCAACTCGTAAGGAAGGGTTACTGCAAAATCAAACAGTGCGATGAAAATTCAGGTCATTTTATGCTTTCAGAGGCTCTTTGTCTGAACCTTTAGGTTAAATGCTGTAATGTGGAGTTTAGACAGCGTTTAAAGATGAAACACTCAGCTTCCTTTCCCCTTTCGGCTCTTTATTTGCTTTTAATAAAGGACATAGCAATAAAAATTGCATTTTATTAATAAGCGTTTTTATGGCGAGTGTGTGGCAGTTTTCTGCGTTTTGTGTTTTGTTTATCAAACCACAGAAACAGCTGTGTGAGTTAAACTAGAGCCATAAACAAAAGAGAAGAAAACTTTTGTCCTTCTATTCATCAATTACATCAAGATTTTTTTTCTGTACAACAACAGCTTTTCTCAATATATCATTTAATGTGTTTGATTTTTTTTTATTATTTCTTTGTTATTATTTATATTTGTTATATTTATTTTATAGATATTGTTTCAGGTATTGACTTAATTTATATAGTCAAACAATTTCTTTTTCTTTGTCTTTTTTGATACCAAAATTAACAACTAACAGCATAAAAATCTTAAAAATGACAACATGACTAACTCCAGGTCCTTAAACTCAGTTCAGTCCTGCAACTCTTCCTGATAAATTATGTACATACGTATAATAATGATTTATTTATTTATTTTTATTTTCCCCCCTTTATGGGGCGTGGTTGGATAGTTAGCCCTGACATTGCACTAATTTTTCAAATATAATCACAGTTTAAATATATGCATTTCAAATTGATTTGAAAGTTGTTGGTATTTTTGTTACAAGTGTGTTAGTGCTGTGTTTATTTTATGTTTGAAACAGTTGCTTTCAGGTAAATTTGTTGGTATGACTGTGAACTTCATTTGTTTCTAAATGGAAAATAAAGTTTTCACTGGTCACAGTTATTTCTAATTATTTCATGCACGTAGGAGGAATCTGCAGAACAGCGCAGGTGAGTTTGTGACTCTCGGTCTTGATCGCACACCAGCAATAAAGTCTAGAGAGGAGCCGTTTGTGACAGGGCCACTGTGAAGAACACCATGCTAAACACTCGAAACAGTAAAAAAAAAAGTTTTCTTTTAATGAAAGTAAAGTCACTGGAGTATTTTTATAAACCGTGCTTAACACACCATGGTCAAGTAGCAACTGATGACCGAGATCGTTCCAGCGATGGTGGAGCGTAGGCTGCAGTAAGACGGAGCCCCGGGCTCGAGTCCTCGGCACAGCGAGAGTTTAACGTGCCTGAAGATGCAGATGGGGACGTGAAGGAAGAGAAGGCATGAGAGTATTATATAAGTGAGATGACCACTAACTCTGTAGTCTAGCGCAAAAACAGCATTGTCTTCAGATTAGAGCGAGAGAGTAACGTGCACACTGGACATAATACTCAGATCCATACTGGACATCGAATCAGTGAGGAAACACATGAAGAGTGCATACATCATGTTTCAGAAATAATTAACTGCATGTTTATCTGTAGATTAGTTCGGCTGTACGAGTGTTGTATAATGGAACAAGATAACCTTAAGTACAGCTACAATAATATACTGAAACTTGTATTCATGTCCATACAGTAGTCATTTAGGTTCATAGGAGACATCATACTTACTGGACATAATGCTCCGGCCCATACTGGACATTATACGTACTGGACATACTGTATTACTCACGTCCATAATGGACATAATACTCTAGTTTACATTGTACATCATACCCAGACCTACACTGGACATCATACTTACTGGACATAGTACGTACGTCCATACTGGACATCATACTCAGGTCTACACTGGACATTATACAAATGTCTATTCTGGACATACTACTCATGTTCATACGGGACATCATACACAAGTTTACTCAGGACATCATACTCAGGACTATACTGGACATACATACATAATAATCAGATTCATACAGGACATAATACTTATGTTTAAACTAGACTTCTTCATCAGGTCTGTACTGATTGTGAAAAATAAATGTTCAGTAGAATGTAGAATGGATGTGGAAGGTTTGACATAAGTTGTCAGTCTTGTTTTTCAAACTTCTCATAAACTTACACACACACACACACACACACACACACACACACACACACACACACACACACACACACACAGCTGGTTTCTGAGCTCTCCTCTCTTTCATGGACTTCTCCCACACATACAAATAACACCGATAAATAAACCGTGATTATCCACAGGTGGAAAGAAAGCAATTTGTTTTACCTGCCCTTGTCTGTGTGGGCAACACACTACTGCGCCCCTGATTCCACCCACCAACCACCTGCCACCTCAGCCTGGAGCAGAAGGGAAAGGAAACCTGTGAACGCCAGCTGTGCCCCAGCCTGTGGAACTTAAAATCCTAAAGCACCAGCAAGTTCTGTGAAACAAACGCTGTGGAGCCAATGGAGGGGTTCATGATCGGAACCGAGGGTGAATGGGTCCCCAGTAGGAAAGTGGGGACCGCCCACTTTATAGCCAGACACGCCTTCTCCTTAGTGTTGTTGGATAATTCTGTCCATGAGACAGAGGACCAGGGTGAATTGGACTGGGTGAGTTCTGCACTTTAGGGAACTATCATCACCAGGAGCAGGTTTCAAGAGATTGTGGTGATAAATCTGTAGTGTCCATTAGTTCTGCTTGTTCATCTTACTCCATAGTTGTCGAAAGTGGCACATGAGCCTGGGTTCTCTGTTCATTGTCCACACTCAGGGTGAGAAGTGTGACGTCAGGGAGTCAGTTTTATGGGAATGGGTCCCTGTTCTGATGTTTGGGTTTGAGGATCGTGAGTGGGAGAACACAGAGAGGGAGCGGAGAGGCAGAGTGAGAGAGGTGATGAGGGGGCGGAGTCTGCTCTGTCACATGATATTCGGCCAGCTGGATCACTGCAGAGGGGCGACGCTGGTCGACGGAGCCCAGTGTTAAACCCCTCTGCTGTGTGTGTGCTCCTGGATCATTGTGAAACAATTTCAATGTATTTTTGATAGCGCTTTTAACAATGCTCATTGTCTCAAAGAAAATTTATAGGAGGCGGAAACACAACTAAGTAAATGCAGCATTTAATGATACAATAACATCAATTAATCAATCAATCTCCAGTAGCTGTTCTGTCCCGATCAGGGTTGCAGTGTCTCCTTTGGGTGTGAGGGCGGAGCATACGCTTGATGGGACCTTAGGCTTGGAAAAAGGGTTGATATTAAAATATCAGGAAGGAAATTCTCAGGTAATTATTTCTGAATTGCCTTGTGTGTTCTCTCGCCGCCTCAAGATAGGGAAAAAACTTTAATGAAGTCACTACTGACAGCAAAACACCGCGTCGTTACACAGCGGCGGCTTGTTTACGCGGGCAGGTGTTGCCGAGCACCAACAAGATATTTTAGCTCTTAAACAAATGATAATTTTCATAACTTCCTTACGCACAACTCTGTACATTTCTATTACACTCCATACACGTCTCTGTACGCCAGAGAGCAGACCGCGGGGTGGAGCGACTGACACACGTTTCACTGATGTAATGAAGCTCCATTTATGGTGGTCACATGACTACAGTGAGGCTTTTAGACATTACCGATTTGTCACAGCACAATAAACGCTGCAAATGACTCACTCAGCTCAGTTTGCGATCTTCATTAGGATTGTATTTCTTGGATTTAACAAAACAAAAGTGGAATTGCAAGAGGCGTTCAAGTCAAACCAGGACTTGTGGTGAAATTTCTGGTGAATGAAGGTGTAGAACAGGTGATGGACATTTACACAAGACTTCAGTCACAGTACGGTGATGAGACTCTCAGTAGCAGTGAAACATCTGAACGGTGTGAACGTTTTAAAGAAGTCTGTACGATCCCGGCCGAGGTGTCTCAGAGCTCACTGCAGGCGTTCCCGTGAACATTCAGAGAGTGGAACGCCTGATCACTCAGGATCACCGTTGTCGACTTGTGGAAGAGACGCATCTGTGTGTGTGAACTGTTCACACCCTCATTCACCAACACCACTCACGCGTTACAGGAACTCGGCTGGGAGTTATCCCTCCCCCTATCCATCCTTATATACTGTGACATGAATAATTTAAATAAAATTAAATCATTTAAATTAAGTGTGAAGTATAAACTGAACAAGCTTGATATACGGAAGAATCAGTATGTCAATACCACTTTCAAGTAGATATAATCTGTTTATTATTAACTATAAGCCAAAAAAGTTAAAAAAAGTTAAAAATCCTGTGAGATGAGGAGTCCATCAGTAAAGTTTCGATGGTACTGCTCACCTGCTGAAGACAATGAGAATAATTTTAAAATAGATAAGAAACAATATTATTCATAACTAATAAATAAATATGTGAGTAAATATGTAAATAAATAAAAAGATACTAAACCATCATATACAGTACTGTGAAAAATTCTTAGGCCCTGTGTTTTATTTTTATTTTTCCATACAAACTTTGTTATATACCTTTTTTTAATTATTTTTTTGTATGACGAAAAAAAGTAAAACTTTAATATTCCAGCAAAATAACAAAAACATAATAATAATAATAATAATTTTACAGGAAAATATCTGCAGGCCAGAAAAGAAAGTCGCGGATAATGTAAAAAAAAAGCACTTTTCAGGCAAAACAAAAAACTAAACAAACAAAAAAAAAGAAATCTTCTGAGATTTTCTGCATGAAAAAAGAAGCTGGTTCTGCAGGATATTCAGTAAAACTAAGCAGCACACACACACACACACACACACACACACACTTACACACACTGGACCTTAGACTATATTTTAATCAAAGGCTCATCGTACTGATTAATTAGTTAATTACTGTTTACTGCTTTTCATAATTAATTATTTTCATGTAGAAATGTTTTTCGAAGACATCCTTGCTGTACGCCAGTTATTGGTGCAGTACTTTATGATTCATTCCATACAACACTGTGTTTGTTTACGATGCACAATGTGAACTGCTCAGGACTACAGAGTTGATAAATCAAATAAAATCATTAATGTGTGAAACAAGAAAAAAAATCAATTAATAAATGAAATAAACAAAATTTCAAATACTTTTAAAATGCTGAAACAAAATTTACAAGAATATGATTAATATCATATGATTAACATAACATAAGAATATACACATATAAATATAACAAATTTTAAATACTAAAATAGACCAAAGCAATACTGAAATGCAAACTGAAATTTTTATAATATATACTAAATCATTACATACTTTGTGTATTATTATTATTATTATTATTACATTTATTATTATTTTGAACAAAACAACAACAAACACACTCCAGATCAACATGGACAGGCAGGACAAAGGGGCAGTAAACAGCAAATTTACAACAGACACAAAAGAAGATAGAAAAAGTGAATAACGCACTCAAAAATATAAAAATGGGAGCACTAATGAAACCTGTTTCATTTAACTTAGAGAAAAATACAATTTTAACAGCCTTGAAGGTTTTTTTTTACTTAATATGTTCTATGTCATCATATTGACTGCACTGTATAAATCTGCCATTTCTGAAAACAAGAAAGAGGCGTAAGGTGTTATTACATTTACATTTATGAATAGAAATCTAAGCAATTATAAAGATTTAATTGATTAGAAAAAGTTTATCCTCATCCTCGCTTTTGTAAGTACAAATCCAAAAACAACGAAAATAAAAAGAAAACTCAGGAAACAAACTTAGCATTAAAACAAGAATATCAAATATATTGGATTAAAATCTATTTATTTATTTATTTAGTACAAACACAGGTACAAAAGTAACGCACAGCAGTTTCAAGACTTACAGAAAGAGCAGCTGGTGTTAATGTGTCTCTTAAACTCACAGAGTAATAAACGATTTGACAGGGTAACGTTTATACACTGATGATGATGATGATGATGATGATGTCAGTCGCACTTGTGGCTGTAGTAGAGCGGCGCGCTCTGATTGGTGCAGGCAGCCAAGTTATGCTAATGAGGTAGTTGGAGTTCTGGCGCGCGGGCGCCGCCCTTCATTCAAGCACGCGGTGCGGCTGAGATGCGGTGCTGCGCGTGCGTCTCTCTCGCGCTCTGTCACACATGTACACACTGTGTGTGCGGCTCTCACGCGCGCTTTCCTCTCGCTCTCTCTCCTTTATTTATTCCTCCACTCGGATCAGCGTCCGCGGACGGTAAGTGTCTCTCTCTATGTGTGTGTGCGTGTGTGTAAGATGGTGGATATTCGGCGGGCGGGCGCGTGTTGGCTCGATGCGTTGCGCGCGCGCTGTTGACGTGCGACCTGTTGTAGCGTCTGTGTGCGCACGCGGGCCGGTCTGAGCTCCGAGCGCGCGAGAATTCCCGCAAACTAACCCGCATGCGTACGCGCACATGTGTGTGAGCAGCAGTAGTAGTAGTGATGATAAAGGATTTGCGCGAGAGCCAGCGCACGCGCCGGGCAACTTTAGTGCTGGGGGGAAAAAAAACAGCGCGTGCGGCATTTAAACCGTGTAAATAAAACTGCAGCGAAGTTTAAAAGTTTACACCCGAGAGTTGTGGAGTTGTTCTCCAAAGTGTTTGTGGGCGAGAAACGGTGAGGGAGTGAGTGTGTGTTTGTGAGAGAGAGTTGTGTAAGTGCCTGCAGAACAAAGCACTGAAAGCACATGGGGGGCTGCAGGCCGCACGAGACCTGTTAGCACCGTGGCTAATGCTAAGCCCACACACATACACGCATGGCTTATTGTGGGGGAAAAAATAAAATGCGTGTAACTCACACGTGTGTTCTTGTGTTCTCACGCAAACCGCGTGGGTTTTTAGGTTATGTTATAAAATTAAACTTATCAGTGTGTTTACACATTGCGCGTGGTGTGTGCGCGCGTGCGCAGGCCGGGTAGCGCGCGCGTGTGAGTGTTGTGCTCACTTTCTAATCTATGACTTTTTTTTTTTTTTATTCACTTCATCGTTCACGCTAAGCTTTGCTTGCTTTAAAAAAAAAAAAAAAACAATTTAAGGAGACGTGTGTGTAAACCCTTAAGGAGTGTGAAGTTCGGGAGAGTGAGCTGGACATTAGCATGGCTAGCTTGTTTATTCTTGTTTTAGGCGGTTTTAATGCTCATTTTTCCTTTCGCTCGTTATTCCGAGCAGACTGGACCGCGCTTTTACCCGCTGAGACAACGGGCCAGCGTCGCGTCTCGCCCTCGGCGCTCTCAGTGCGGGACTGTGTGAGATTTTCGGGTTGAGTTTCTGAGTCCAAACACACCGCGGGACTCGGCGGCGCCATGTTGGAGTCGCTCTGTGGGGGAGGGGAGGGATAGAGGAGGAACCGCGCATGCGCAGTTTTTTTTTGGGTAGTAAGAACGAGTGCACGCTCGTTGTAGGATCAGCTGCGCATGCGCGGGTCTCGAAATAAGGCGCCCCCCCCAAACACACACTGATGGTAAACACATCCAGTCAGAAATCGCAGTGCTTTTTACACACACACACACACACACACACACACACTGCTTACTTTACTTCTCTAACGTTTAAAGATTTAAGTACAAAGAGCTGTGACTCAAAGCCGATCCCTTTATCCAAAAAAAATGTCCCCGAGATTAAAATGAGTGTTTCCTTTTCCTGAGTGTTGGGGTCAGTGTGATGGTGTTTCCCAAAACATGAGGTTATCTGGGTCCTTAACACGTTTCAACAGTGCGCGCACACACACACACACACACACACACACACACACGCGCGCGCGCGCGTCACTCTGTCATATTGGTGCTATATTTGTGTTGTGTAATTTGTGAAGTGTGTTAATATGCTCTGTACCAAAAATAAAGTAAAAAAAAATTGCCTTAATTTCTTTATTATGTCTGTAGAAGATCTCCTCAGCACAAGGTACGACTCAACACAGTCTCCATCACAGACCACAGGTTCGCATCGTTAAACCCGACTCTTTCTCGCGGTCGATGGTCTCGCACTCTGCGTCTAAACATTTCCAGAGACGACAGCACCGATGTTTTACGCATGTACGAAAGTTTCAGTGTTGAAGACGGTGCGAGACCTCCACCTGGGGATTTTCACAGAGCGTTCAAGAATTGGGTTCAACAGAGGTGCAAACGCACGGCTTGTGATGGGGACCATGCTGACTCGTACCTTCGTACTCATTGGACCACTTTCGGTACGGCCAGCGTATGTTAGGTTTTTGTAGTCACGTCTCGTTCACGGGGACGCGTACAACACACGTTTCATGTTACGGTTTAAAAATGGGCTGTAATCATAGATGTCCGTTTTCCTTTGGTAAGGTGTTTAACATTTAGGGAAGGAGTCTCCAGTGTCAGTGGCTCTTTGTGTGTGTCCGCTGTATTTAATGTGACTGTCTAGATTTTGTCAATAAATCAGGAGTAAATGTTTTCTGGGGTAAATGCTGTTTTATTCTTTCATGTAGCAGTTACACAGCTTGCCAACTCATTACATTTATCTGTAATCCGCTTTCTCTCTCTTCTTTTTCATTCCTCCAGATATTCATCGTCCGCCACCCTCTGTTCGTTACGGAGCGACGCGATTCTGTTCCCAGGGCCGAGTGTGTCTGTAGAGTCAAAGTGCTTACAGTGCAGGTAGTTCAGTATGACGTCTACTGCAGTGGAGGCACTTCAAGCCCTACACGCTCCAAACGCTTCGCCCGCCATGCCGGCGCGGCTAACGGAGAGCTGGCACAGAGTTTGCAGAATGTCTGAGTTCTGACAGTTTGGTGGTCGGCTTAATGCTAAACTGTTTATGGGTAAGTCGGATTAGATTAGCCAAAAACAAAGCCAAGTTTAATTAGCTAATTGTAAGTATTTTTTTTTATTTCTTTATGCAATTTAATAATAAATGCAAAAAATTTTAACAATGTTAACAATTTAAAGCAAAATTGTAGGAAGACATCAGCAACCTGTTATTAAAGAAAAAACAAAAACAACTGATTCTCAGTGTAACTCAGTGTTTACACAACCAGAGTGTAAAATATATCTCGTCATATGAGATGAAATGTTTTAAAAATGTTTTAAATACTATTTAATTTCATTAAACTGCTTCTTTTGCTAAGGTGCATCTAGTGCAGATAGTGGATTGGACCGGGACCTACTGCCCTAAGTGCTCCTTCTGGCATGAGAAAGCCGGAATGTTCTTCCGTCTCCGTGCCCAGTTATCGCCTTTTATTATTTAAATGTATTTTTTTTGCCCCGTCCTGGTGTGTTTTGTTCCACCGCGGCCCTCTGTCAGTTTTGCATCGTTGCACCACAAGAAAAATGGAGTTGTGCAAATCTATGCAAAACTGACAGCGGTCTCGCCGGCCGACATCACTTCCTGTCTGCGTTCTCCGCGGCAGTATTAAAGTGCTTATAGTGCAGGTAGTCTGGTCTTTAACGCTTCTACTGCAGTGTGAGCACTTGAAGTACTTCCAGGCAGGAAAAGCCGACACGCCGCCGAGGGTCCCTTCACACCGCACGGCTCTGGTTAGTTTTGCTGGTTTGCATTCAGCGTTCGGTCTGAATTCGGCTGTGCAAATCCATGCAAAACTGATCGTAGCTGTGAATAAAAGTGAGGATTTGGGTTTCACATGTCTCACAATGTTGACTTTGTGTTTCTTTGAATTTTCGGTAAAGCAAGAGTTTTTGATCTGCTCCTGATTTTTCTTCCCTCTTTATTTTCTACGAATTCTTTGTTGCTCTTTACGAATTTTATGAGAACTTGAACATAATGTCATTAAACTATGAACTTTGTTCGCGAAAAAAAACAACTGAACGTTTACAAATATTACATTGAAATTTGGAGATTATTGTTTTTTTTTCCTCTTCAGAATTTTCTCTTGGTTACTTTTCCTGTTTCTCGGCAGGTCGGGATTGGCCGCAATGTTTTTCTTTGG
Organism: Leiocassis micropogon; assembly: GCA_028565275.1. NCBI lineage: Eukaryota > Metazoa > Chordata > Actinopteri > Siluriformes > Bagridae > Leiocassis > Leiocassis micropogon. The sequence goes on along the minus strand of JAOVVA010000051.1, from coordinate 27,615,840 downwards.
ATGAAATATTGCACTTGTCCCGGCCTGTGGAGAGCACCGGGTTAGTCGCCGTGTTTTTCACACTCCTGATAATATTTAACGCGGGTGGCAGGCTCAGTGCAGATATCGTGAGCAGGAATTGTTTTTCTGTTGTTGTCTAAATGATTGTCGCAATAAACTCTGGACTGAATTCTCCATCAGACTGTGTGATGGTGTGTTCTGTGACGCTCCAATAATAAATGTCATGAAAGTTAATAACTACAATCATGTTTTTACTTGTACGCTGCAGAGCAAACTAAAATTCCATCTCATCGTCTTGGGCTCGTCTTCTGATCTACGAGGTTTATGTATTGATGTCAAACCAACATGGCCGCTCACAGCATCAGCACTAAACACCACAAAACGTATTCAGTATTGGCTTACACTGATTATACGATGCTGGTGAACTCGTCACTTTCCAGAGAGATGAACATGGAGGTGGTTTATGAGGTTTAAAATCTCATCGCGCCACCAATCCGCAATTTATGACTTGTACCTCCAGTCAGTTGTTGAATCAGTGACTCAGATCTCCGAGCCCCGGAGTGCTTTTGATTGGTTCAGAGTGACAGCCAATGGGAATGGAGAGGAGGCGGGGTTTATGTAAAGAGTTTAGCCAGAACAAAAAAAAACATGAATTCATCAGGGCCATTAAACGATAAATACGAATGTAAAAGACCAGACTGGCGAATTTAACCTGTTTGAGTTATGTTTTTTTTTTTTTTCCTCTTTAAAATACATGGATCAGAATTTTGGGAGAACATTAGCTGAATTTTGACTGGGTATCAGAAATGTACCAATCATTGTTTTCTACAATGAGCATCTGCATTCTGATTGGTCAGAGGATGTTAAATTAATTTCCTACAACAGTTGACAGACTTATGAATTCTGAAAAACTAGTTCTGAGAATGTTTTCTATAAAGGATGCTTCAATATCCTGTGCCGAGATGTCAGAATTCACCACACGACTAGTAATAATTGTACAGATTTTATTAAACATTACTTTATGTGCAGGTATCACACATCACACCTTATTATGAAGTGTTAAATGGGGTTTGCATGTCTGAACACTTTTGCATTTACACCACTAGATGGTGATGGAATAAAAAGAAAATTCTGCTATATTATGCACACACCCAGGCGCGGAGCGGTGATTGAGCTGGGACAGACATGATTAGTCTTCAAGTATAATATTAATATTAGTGGGTATTAATCATATATGAATCTCCTGCTTACATCCTTCAAACATTTTATAATCATATGCACACACACACCCATGAGAAATACCCCAGGAATGCAGTGATTAGAAAAATAGATGTTAAGTGATCAAATTGAAAGCAGACCACGACTTACCAGTTAAACACCGCTAGGAATATTCCTCAGGAGGAAACAAAAATGTTACTTGAATCGCTGTTAAACGATGTCATGAAAGGAGTAAAGTTCATTAATAATATATAAATGAAAAGACGAAATGGAAGAATTTTTTTTTAACATCCGCCGTCATCATGCATTTCAAAGAGAAAGTGAATATTATAACAACTATAAATCACAACCTGGCTCTCCCTGTAATAATAAAAAGAACATTCACAACACAGTTTAAGTCTCCCCCCCCCCCCCCTCACTTTGTGTTCAAGGTCTTTCAGGCAGGAAGAGACTCATTTTCAAGCTTCAAGCAGCTCCTTTAGTAACAGACTGTTACATCCTCAGTGTCTGAAGGAGCGATATCGAAGGTCTTTTCTCTCTGCTGCTCTTAGACTGTACAGTCAGAGATGCAACCAATGACCCAGTCACCGCAACGCACACTGTTAATACTGTTTTTAACAATAACGTCGTTTTTTTTGTGCAGTGACACCATTTTAAAGTGTACAATATCACCTAGTGCAATTTGTTTAAAAGTGTAACTATTGTATTGTTTGTTTCTTCACTTTTGTGTTTATGTACTATGCTGTTCGTGCTTTATATTTGTACGGGAATCTTATCTAGTACTAGTCAGAGGAGGGTAAACGCCAGTCAGGTGTGGATAAACACTATAGTCAAAGATGGATAAACAATATTTCAGAAATTTAAGAGGTGCATTAAAGCTATTTATATGAGTTTGGCCACCACATACATCATTGTTACCATAGCAACAAGTAGCAATACTCAGAGTATACACCTGCCATCAATTAAAGTAGGTGTGTTTATGTGGACGGCACAGTGACGTAGTGATTAGCACTGTCGCCTCGCACCTCCAGGGTCCGGGTTCGTTTCCAGCCTCTGTGTGCATGGAGTTTGCATGTTCTCCGCGTGCTTGGTGGGTTTCCTTCCACTGTTCAAAGACATTCCAATTAGACTAATTGGAATTCCCAAATTGCCTGTAGTTGGAGTGAGTGTGTATGTGTGTGTCTCCTGGGATGGATTGAAAAATGGATTGAAAAAAGCTTAATCAGATTCAATCCATTCAGTCATTTAGTAAGTAAATATAAGCCATGTTTCACCTGACCTGACTGTAAATAATTTATTGGAATAATATAAAAGCACACTGTCACATCACCTAACATTAGATGATGTGACAGTCTCCAGGAGGGAAATTTTGCTTCCATCCCCAATCGGTAAGCCCAGTGAGAACCACTTCTCTCCCACGTGTTCACTTGTATTCACTGGCTCGGGTGAGGATGGAGGTCTGATCGGATCGCATTTCACACGCACTGGGGCATCTAACCAATCCGAGATGAGACAGAATTTTTTTAGCCAAAGTTTTAAATCAATCAGTCCAATCTCCCAAAACCATGTGGGATAATGTGTTATGGTCTGATCACCCCAAACATCAAGTTTTTGGCCATGATAGCAAAAGATATATTTGTCATGAAAAACATTCCACAGCACCTAACCACAAAGAGCTCCATCACCATGGTGAAGCCCTGTGCCAGCTGCATCATGCAGCTGTTTTTTTTTAGCTGGGGCTTTAGTCCGGGTGGAATGAACATAGAATATCTTTAAATATAAGGCCATTAAATGTAGGTCCGTTAAAAAAATTAACAAAGGAAGGGCCGTCCTGACACCTGCACATCTGCTTGAACAGAGTATTTGTGACTGGTAGTAATCACTCACATATAGTAGCCAGAAGATAGTAGCCATAGTGTAAAGAGACATTTAAGCAAAATCACTTGAATTTTAATCTCACTAAACCGTGAGTCTGCGGCCTTCGACCACTCTGCCCTCCTGACACCTAGGATGAAGCGGTATAGACGACGATGAGTAATTAAGTTTAAGGAGTTCTGCAGTTGACTGAGTATCTTGGAGATCTGGGAAATCAGAAACTCAAGGCAACACCCTGAAAACTTTGTCATGTTTCTCACCATTCCTCATCAAATTTGGTTGTGTGGCAGCGAGCAGTATCCTACTGAAAGAGGGCACTGCAGATAGGGACAACATTACCATGAAGAGGTGTCCATGCTCTGCAACATGTTTAGGTTGATCACAGAATCACTTGTAGGAATTAGGCTCAAATTCTACTCTCCTCTTACCTCTACAGTAAAGATAAAAAGTGAGTGAAGGCAGTTTGTGAAAGCATCAATGCCACCTGTCAGTTTGCCGCACGTACCCATGAGGACCTGTAACTCGGGGATACGCACATGTTAATTAAATAATGAAGTGCTGTTTATAACGGAGAATCTAAAATAAACAGTTGTGTACACTCAATTAATGTAATATAAGTGTATAAAATGTGTATATAAATATGATTATTTTAATGTGTGTGCCATAGATGATGCCCACAACCCCATAAATGCAGCTTGTTTTTCATTGATTTCACGGTGCATGGAGGAGAAATTTATGATCTGCGATGCTGTAAGAGCAGAGTTTAATTTATTGTTTCTGACACTGTCGGCTGTGGCACTGTTTCAAAGCTGCATCTTCACTGTTACTGAAAAAAACGTACAGTATCAGTAACCTGCAGAGACAGCATACGCCATGTTCATTAATGTACCAAATATACAAAAATACACAATATAAGAAAATATATGAAAAAAATATAGAACAATAAGAAAAACAGCTGCACAAAGTAGATAT
>JAOVVA010000051.1:27526328-27544975 GCA_028565275.1 Leiocassis micropogon | reverse complement strand
CGTGTGTGTGTGTGTGTGTGTGTGTGTGTGTGCGTGTGTGTGTGTGTGTGTGTGTATGTGTGTGTGCGTGTGTGTGTGTGTGTGTGTGTAAGTGAGTGTGATGGATTGGCATCCCGTCCAGGATGTACAGCTGCCTCGTACCCTAAGTCTCCTGGGATGGGCTCCAGACCCCCCGCGCCCCTGTATGCAGGATAAAGCGATATAGACGATGAGTGAGTGAGTGACGTTCATGTAAGGAGACTCCAGTGTCAGTAAGGTAGCGCTGTAAGCCTCTGTACTGGACAAAGGTGTTTATGTGATTTCTCACTAACATGACAGACTGGATTCTTTTGTCCTATCTACTTTAGAAGAGAAGAAGAATGTTTATAGCTGCTATAAAATAATTTACAGCTGTTGATGTGACTAAACTTAAAATGCAAGCATAAACAAAAGAAATATGATGATATATATGTAAACGTTAATTGTGAGCAAATGTACACCATACAGACAATACATTTAGTAACTTTAATTAGCGTTATTATATTATTACATTGTTGTTATATAGTAATAGCCATATTATCTCTTTGCTCTCTCTCTCTTTCTAGGCCTCCCTTCCCCCTTAATTCTCCTCCTGCGCGGTTTAATCACACACACACGTTGTGTGTCAATATCTGCGCGCTGCTCATTAAACCATTTGGCTTGCATGTTTGCAACATCAGCCAAAACAGTGAGGTGTGTGTGTGTGTGTGTGTGTGTGTGTGTGTGTGTGTGCATGTGTTCAGGGAATGGGATGAGAGCAAAGATTAAAAATATGTTAATTTCATTTTGGACGCTGCTGTATCGATTACACTCGCACTTCAATTTGTGCTTTTAAACGTTAATGTAAACGAGCTCATGCTCCCACGGGGGATAACGGGGTGTAAGCGAGCATTTCATACAGACAGAGAGAGACAGAGAGAGACAGAGAGAGAGAGATGGAGGTTAATGAGTTGTGCAAATCAAGAGCTCGCCTTCTGTCAGCGCTTCTCAACAATAAGGGCTTCAATTTATTAATTTATTAATTTCATTTACAGGGATAAAAAAAAAAAACACCCTTAAAAGAGCAATAATTACACACACTACACTCTGCATGCTTGTCTGGTGTACAAACAATCTATTTATTTATAACTAACAGGTCAGAAATAGTATTGAAGATACTAGACTTAGAAATATGGAATATATATTTTTTTTAATCATACAAAATATTCAGTAGTGTGAAAACATGGCAGAAAAATTTTATAAAATATTTCTACATTAAATAAAAAAAAAATAACATCAGGAAACATCAGTAATAAACTAAACAAACATGATATTTGGTAGGACAATATTTAGACAATACGTAGTCTGTGAAAGTCTGATTGTCACACTTGCTTTTCCCTGTTGTAGAGCTACGCAAGCATTTTAATTATATATTTACAAATACTTGCACTTATATTCTGTACTGTGCAGCTACCTTAGACACTGTGCTTCTTAGTACAAGCATTATTTCACAGACTTCTCCAAAAGTATTGGAACAGCAAGGGAACATGACACCACAGATCAGAAATTCCAAATTTCCACTTTTATTTTCTGATATTTAAATTAAGAAATAAATGAACAACTTTAACATCATGACAATCCAAATATATACAGTGCATATTATTTTATTTATTTGTTTTTTTAATTGTATTATTATTATTTTTTATATCATTTTACCAACAAAATAATAATACAATAAAATAATAATAAATAAATAAATACATATATATATATATATATATTGTTTTATTTACTGACTCATTAATGTAGATATCATCTTCATGACCTTGCTTTAAGGCTGCCTGTTCCAATACTTAAGCTCGCTAAAATTTGGATTGTCATGATGTTAAAGTTGTTCATTTATTTCTTGATTTAAATATCAGAAAATGAAAGTGGAAATTTGGAATTTCTGATCTGTGGTGTCATGTTCCCTTGATGTTCCAATACTTTTGGAGAAGTCTGTGCAACAATACTTGTACTAAGAAGCACAGTGTCTAAGGTAGCTGCACAGTAATATAATATATACGTACAGTATCTCCCCTGAAGCTGATGGTTCCGTGGGGTTGGTATCAGTCAAGGCTTCTGTGATGAGTCAGTTCATGTGCTCCAACTTTAACTTAACCCACCGTGTCTTCATGGAGCTGGCTTTGTGGATCCCACAGGGCCATAAGGGTTTCATAAGACGTAAGCCTTAAAGCTCATAGCATTTTAGTCATTATTTATTTTGCTGTTTTTTTTTTTTTTATGAACATATACAGTGAATGACTCAGGATTGAGCAGTGTAGAGTGTAGACAATACAATGAACTGAGTTGTAGTTAACTTTAACTGAATTTAAACATGACTGAGCAAAAAATGTAAAAATACACACGATCCGTTGTTTTTATTGTTGTTTTCAGATGTTTCTGTGCCTAAAAAAAAATAATAATATGCTAATTCTGAGAGTTCTACATTTTTTTGCAACTTCTTCCCCATATTCTGGAAGCGGTAAAATTTACACGTTATAAAAGTAAGAATAACTTTTGTTGAACATGACATATCAGAAAACCTTTTATATGAGCACTTTTTTTTAATTCATCATTATCCTATGCTGTTTTGCCGACACGTATCTGTGCCACTTGAGCTTTAAGATTTATTAATCCTAAGATTTTCTGGTGTCAGAGTTGAATATTTATGCATTTTATAACCAGTGTACCTACAAAGAACTACAGGAGAGCTCTCATGGCATCTCAAGTCTATATTTTTCAGTCACAGTGTTAATATTACATGGTTCTGGTATTACAGGTTAGCTTGTAGAAGTTTTAATTTTATATTAAAAACAAACAAAAAAAAATAATAACACCATATGTTAAATAACACGATGTATATTGTGATTAATTAATTTTAGACTAAAATGCTAGATGGAACAGGGAACCTTATGATATTTACAGCTCAAACCTTATACCTTCATCAAGTGCCGTTATTCCAAGCATATGATAGACACACGCAGACACACATGCACTGAACCTCAGGACTCAAATGATGCAGCCTGGATCGTTTTAACTAAAAAAGCATTTGAGCTCTGGCTTTGTGGCGTGAAGTGGAAGCTCGGCAGAACTCCACAGCTCTTCCCATTTATCAGTCTTCATCATGCTATCAGATAAGCGTGATGACTTGACTACATGCGATCAGTTGCTTGGTGGATGTTGCAGTGTGCGTTTCGTGACAGCTCGCAGACGACAAACAGAAACGTGAGATCTGTCTATCATGTGATTCTGTCATTATTTTATACAGAAATAAAGAGAGACAGTTGAGTAAAATGTGGAAGAAGGATTAGTTGTGGAAATGCAGGCCGTCTGTTCGGCACAGATATTTTTGTAACCGCGTCCCAGCATGACTCGTGTTGTCGTAGTTTTACTTTCCTAACACTCATTTGGGTTTCAAGTCTCAACTGTTTTCTTATGAAAGTCTTACTGATGTGCGTACACGTACATACTGTAGATACATATATACATAGATTTGGATTTTATCTAAAACATTACACAGGTTTTTGCTTTGTATATGCAGAGGACAGACAGCATGAAGCCCCGTGTTGTGCCTTAGAAATCCATTTTTCATGATTTAAGCTTTCAGGATAAAGGGTCGAGCAGTTTTTTTTTCTTTTTCCCTCCATAACTGCACGCTTACTCCATAGGGTTATGTATTTTATTCTTTTGTCCTCATCTCTCTTTCCTTTAGTGCGGATAAGCAAGCGTGTGTGATTTTTTTTCCCGTCCTTTCATTCCTTCGTGCGCATCTTTTCACCGTGCGACATATATATATTGCGACTTCAAACGGCTCTATTGTGCACGAGTCAGAGGGGGAACAAAAAAGCTTTTGCAATATCTCCTGTGTCCTGAATTGATCAAGTCCAAAAAAAAACTAAAACCCCACAATCCTGTTTTTCACATGTCTGTCTCTCACACTGTAAGAATCTGATTACGCTATGATTTATTAACGTAGAATAAAAGGAGCCACGTCTGTCAATCACATATATCAGAATTACATAAAAATCATAAGATGTGTTTCCTTTTGTCCGGCTCTGAATGGATTTAGGAATGAAGCTGATAGCATACACATAGTGTGTATGTGTGTGTTAGAGTGTGTGTTAGACTGTTTGTGGAACAGGCACATCCTATCACATCCTGATTTTGATGACCCTGGTGTCTCTAAAGTTAAAGTAGGCTGAAGTGCACTGAAATCCCAGCTTTAACCCCTTCTCCAGAGGAGGCCGATTGGCTGGCCGGCATGTTTCGTTTAACACCACGTGCGCGTGTGAAACGGTCCCTGCTGTGCTTCATTTGGCCCCGACGCCCTCCACATGCTACCACACATGCCACTAATTGGCGCCTCTGCATGACCTCTGGCTGGCGAAGGGCACGCGAAAGCCAACAAAGTGAACAAACTGTAACAGTGTGTGTGTGTGTGTGTGTGTGTGTGTGCCGTACACAAATATACACAATAGAAATACAAAGTGAAATAAATCCGCTGTTTTAACCACTGCAGAGACATCACAGCCAGCGGTAGTTTTCAGAAGTTCTTTCCGAGGTGAGGCAGCGTTGGCCGGCTACATGAGCGCAGGACACCTGTATTGCCTGCCTGAAGCACAAATCTCCAAAATCGTTGGGGCAATTTTTTAAATAGATGCTATTTTTAATAACCGATTGATGTTTTGAGCTGCACACACATACATTCTCGCTTAAACAACTCTTAAAACTACACTTTGTGACACAATAACAGTAATATTGCAAACATTTTACAGGCTGCCGTTTGGAGAAACCAGAGAATAAAGAATAAACCAGTTGTTGGATCAAAATAACCCAACCAGGTGTTCATTTGTACAGTAAATGACCCACTACATCTAATTTGACCCAACATAGAGCAACCCAACAATTTGTTTAAAGTACCCGAAATAACCCAGAATTTTAACCAGCATAAACCACCCAACGATGTGTTTACAGAAACAACACAGCATTTTTTAGAGTGTACACTTCGATGGATTAAACGTCTAATAGCAGGCAGAGTGCAAACACACCAGGATAACACAGTTTCTCTCATCTTTTTCTTTTCATACAATGCAATTGTAATTTTTTTTTTTTATATTTTGGATTTAAAAACTTTTGCCCATGGACAGAGCCTAGCTAATGATTTAATGCCAAATCTTACATGACAAAAGTGTATAAGTGCAAATACACACCAAATGGACATATTGTATTAAATGGTGTATGCCTGCCAACACAAGCCAAAGCTTATACACCATCTGCATCAAATGCCGCCTTAAACAGATATTTAAACACCACGTATACAAAAATGGGAACTTTTTTAAAACACAATTGAAATTTATTTTAAACCATGACGGAAGCGTCTTTTAGAACTGGAAGGAATATTCTTTTAAAACACGATAAAAATTATTTTAAAACGAGATGTAAACTTTTTTTAAACATGATGGAACAAATGTTCTCTGCCGAGGGAAGATTAAAAAAAGAAATGCTTTTGAGAGAGAAGACCGGACTGAGCCCCCAAAATGTAAAGTTAAATTGAGTAAAATCGGCTTTGACTCGCTTGCAGAGACATTTAAGTCAAAAGGCGTACATCACACATCTCACAATCTCCACACTGAGAGAGCAAGAGTCAGTACTGTGTTCACACAAGAGAGGATACAAGCCATATGAAGTGTTACCATAAAAGGAAAAAGGAAAACCTCACAAATTAAATAAATAAATTAAATGAAATAATCATGAACATGATAAGTGAACAGCACTCGCTGTGTGAGGTCACGACTGGTAAATTTAACCACGAAACCTTTACAAATGGGACGAGACCGGTTTAAACTTCATCACAGCTGAGCGTTTAGTCTTGCTGTCCATCACACAAAGGGGCGGAGTCACCAGGCAGTTATTATGTAGGATTAATTAATGGGTCGATTTAATGTTGTGGAACTTACACAAAACAAATTAATTTCAGGTTTTCATATTTATTAGCTAGAGACACTCAGGCCCTCACAGCCTGTCCTCGTCCTGTCCCGGAGTTAAGAAGACAAAAAACTATCCTATACATATTCAGGACAGATGAGTTTTATGTTTTGCGATATGTCTGAAACATGACAAGCTTCTAGATAGAAAAAAGACGTGTGTGTGTATATGTGTGTGTGTGTGTGTGTGTGTGTTAGGTTACAGCTTTTCTATTCACACATGTATTTCTTCTTTGCTTGCAGAGCCTAGGTAAAAACGTGCACTTTTAAGCTCAAATATTAGAGCTTTCTGTAAAGTTGCATACACCACCTTTAAAAAGCGAGATCTGTGCCAGTGTATCGGGCTTCAGTGAAGCGGTTAAATCCCAATTCTAAGCCAGTTAAACGCAGCCTCCTTAGTGACCTTTGGTCGGCTGCTTTGTGTCAGTGATCCCTTTCTAAAAGGGAAGTGGACAGGCAGGGAAAGGGAGGGAGAGACACTCTCTCACACACACACACACACACACACACACACACACACACACACACACACACACACACAGGGAGAAATATTCCCACAGTGGGTTGTGAATGGAGCCGAGCCGTGTCTCAAATGGGATTTCAGAGTGAAGAAGGAGAGAGTGAATGGAGTTATTGTAAAACAGGACAGAGAACGCTAACCACTAATGATAGACAAAGTGTGTGTGTGTGTGTGTGTGTGTGTGTTCCTGTCACATGCCATCAGCGCCCACTGTACAGTGTTCATATGTAAAACTCTAGATTTGTGATGAAGAACAGAGTCTCATTATTTGTGTGTGTGTGTGTGTGTGTGTGTGTGTGTGTGTGTGTTCTACAGATGATGTTTTTCACTACAGAAATGCTGCATCTTAACCCATAGGCATATGTGTGTGTGTCTGTGTGCTGTCATTTCCCTCAAGCTTAAAAAAGATGAGTGAAGGCTTTAGACCCGTTTTCTCCTTTTAACATGCAGGTAGATTTTAGGGCCTAAGGCAAAAAGTGTGCACTTTAAAGCAGGAAGTGTTTTATCACCACTCGAACAGCCTTACGCGCTGTAAGGTTAGAGAATGACAGACGCAAAACTGAAAAAAAAAACACGAAATACTACAGTACAGTCATGAAAATCCTTCTCTCTGTCATAAAGTCTCCTCATCGCTGTACTGCTTTTTCTTTTTAACAGTTAAAATACCTCTCTCTCTCTCTCTTTCTCTCTCTCTCTCTCTGTGTACCAACATTTTCTGTCTCTCTGTCTTTCTGTCTGTCTCTCTCTCTCTCTCTCTCTCTCTCTCTCAGGATGTTAATCTAACATGGTCTAAGGTTTTCTTCTTCATTATGGCGACCATGAAAAGCCAAAGCCTGCCTTTCTACTCTTGTTGCAGTGATTTGGAACATTATCAGCCTTACACAGTTTTATCATAAGGTTTCTGTGTGTTCTATGACACGCTGAAGATGAGAAGCTCATGTGTATCTCTTTCTCACTCATGATGCCGTATGCTTTTTCCTCTTCTTCTTTGGCTGACATTTTCATTTACTTAATGCATGATTGCTTTCACTGAACGGAAGCAGAGTAAACTTACAGAGACCCCCAGACAGGGATCGTGGGACTGAGACAGAAAGATACAGACAGGGAGACAGGGGGACAGAGAGAGAGGAGAGAGCGATGGACCAAAGAAGGTGATAGAGAGATACTGTATATGGACAAAGACAAAAAAGACAAAAAAAACAAACAAAAAGTGAGATTAGCTGAAATAAATGCAACAAGGACATAATCATGAAGCCTGCAACAGATCAGTTACATCACTGTTACATCGCCACAATAACATTTATCACCTTAATTAGCACCATCAACAGTGGAGGCTCATCTAATGGAGCAGTGCGTATGTGCAGAGCCAGACCATTTTTTTTTCTTTTTTTTGTTCATCAAATGCAAATTTTCATAAAGCCTTCATGAACTCCATTTAAAAATGTTGCGAGTTGTGCTGCATTGGCTTTTTTTGGGGGATTGGACTGGACAGGGTAACTTTTAGTCTCTGTAGCATGTTTGAGCCTTGAGTTCCAATGAACCTGTCACCAGCTTACTGTTATATAAATGATAATAAATATTAATGTGTTTATTTGGGGCATTGTTGGCTCGGTTAATCCATAGGATTGTTGGCATGGTTTCTTGCCTACTATGCGGAAGGCCCGGGTTCGATTCCCAGCCTGTGCCCAAACCCCAGCCACTGGATGGAGTGCCAGTCCTAAGCCCAGATAAAATGGGAGGGTTGCATCAAGAAGGGCATCCGACGTAAAACCTGTGCCAAGTTGCGGATGAGTTGGTCCGCAATGGGAGGTCGCCACAATTTGCTTGTCTGTTTAGATGTGTAGATTGGGGGCAGCATTCTTACTGCCTCATTTAACTCAGCTGAGTTATTATTGTACCTAGAGGTCAGAAAAAGAAACTGCAACAAGTGCTATTGGTTGGTTCAAGGTCCGTTGGAGCAGGAGTACAAATCAGATGTCCAAATATAATCACAACATTAAGGGAAACACTTTCCAGTTATCTTTTAATATTACTCTTCATGTTTAATTATCTGACGTTTGTGAACACATAGGTTACCATAAACAATCTACCATCACCTCTGTTAAAGAGAACTGTTAGGATTTTGTCTTCTTAGCATTTTCTCTGGACAGTGTTACATTTCCAATGTATCTCTTATCTTGTTCCTTCTTTTTCTCCTCACTCCTTATCAGTGTTAATTTCGTCAATGAAAATAATGACGAAAAATATTCGTTGACGACATTTTTTCCTGGGACTAAGACAAGATGATGACGAGGCGATGACGAGATGTCACGGATATTAATGAACAGTGACAGTGACGAAATCAGCATGTAATATCGTTGATGAAAAAAGGCCAGACTAAAATGTGGTTTATTAAAGAAGTAGTGTTTCCCGAGTCACGGCGTATCAGAAATAGTTTGCGCATCCAGTGTACAAGCTTAGTCATCTTTAACTCCTCACAGCTGTATTACTTGAGCCAAAGAGAATAGATGATATTTGGGCCCATTTTTATGAGGCGGCGTATACGGCTTAAATCAAACTTCACTCAAACACACACACAAACTGTGTGCACAAAAAGTTTATGTGTGTGTGTCTCATAGATGTGCGTGCGCATTTCATATGTACTGTAGTTGTTTGAGCAGTTAGTAATATATATGTATGTATCTGTTTCATATATGTGTATGCCAGTATTGCATGTGTGTGTGCATGAGTGAAGTATGATTTAAGATGTATATGGTGCCTCATATATTTTCTTTATATTGAACCGCAGAAAAAAAGCTGATATGGAGTAATATCAGAGGGGAAACACACAATGAAGAGACGCATCAAGGTATCCCATAAAAATCACCTAGTTTTACAGCCTGTCTGTGGTAATTATGTTACCAAGTGATAATGTAATTTTGTTGTGATGTATTTTATTTTATAGTTAAACCGATGCCACAATTTTATAGTTAAACTTATAGTTAAACCGATGCCACAATTATTGCTAAAATGTTACATTTTCACTGACTAAATCTAGAAGCAAATACTTAAAGGTTCCTTTGACTAAAACTAGACAAAAATGTCCAGATTTTTAGTCGACTAAAACTTGACTAAATATGATAAAAACTATCAGGGACATTTATCCCGGGACTAAGACTAAGACTAAAATTGAAACTAGCTGACAAAATTAACACTACTCCTTATATGGCAATACTTTACACAGTTCATTTACCTCTCTTTTGTTTCCCTAGATTTACAGAGAACATTCAGACATCATGTATTGTCAGTGCATGTGTGTCTGCAAGCATGTCGGAGCTGACCGGTAAGCATATCAAGGTGTGGTGAACACTTCAAACAACTTTTCCTTCATTTTAAACTTAAGAGTGACCTATTATCATGTCATTTTTTTGATCATTTTTAGACATTCAGATTCTTCTACCAAGCCTTTCTCTGGGTGTTCAGGAATTGTAATTTAAGGTTCAGTCATGAGGTTCAGGAAAAAACAGGCAAGTTAAGGCAAGTAGGTCTGGATTTGGAGCAAAGCTGGTGCAACATTGGAGTGAGTCAAAAACAGGAGTGATGTTGAAAGATAATTCACAGGTTAAAAGCATTCAAGTTAGTTGCCACTTTTTAAACCAGTGGGTGTCCTAGCACATTGACCCCAAGGTCAGATTGTACAATGCTCAGAGAAATACCAAAAAAATCCAAAGAGCTACATCTCAGACCCTACAGACCTCACTGAGCATGGTAAATGTTAAAGTCCATGATAGCACAATTAGAAGAAGACTGAACATTACTGCTTGCTTGGAAGGGTTGCCAGGAGTGCCACTTTTAATCATAGTTTTAAAAAATGGCAAGATGGTGCTTAAGGCAAGTCATGTCAAATGTTTTGGCTGTAAAAAAAGGACACAAGTCTCGTTACATACATTTTGAAAAAAATCAAAACATAATGGATTTCTTTTAGAAATGGTGGGAACTATCTGACAGATATCCTGAAGCTGTACAGTCTTGCTTGTTTAAGATATTTTACTCCCTAAGCGAGTAATAAGTAATTAATAATTTTGGCATCATTTAGATTATTTTGCTGTTTTCTGGCCTTTGGTGAAAACTTCCATGATCCCATGGTAACAAAAGCAGCATCAGGGGGAAATTTTGGAGATGGCAAAAATAAGAGCATGATGGGGCATGGCTCAGCAGTAACAAGGTGGGCTTGGTAGGAGCTCATTTATATATATACTGAAATGGTTCATTTCAGATGGGAGACAGAGGGACTTGTAGATACAAAAATGTAAGATCTGAGGAGTATTTCAGCTGAAGCATTAACACACACTGGAGGTGCTCTGAGACCTGTGTTAACTTTTGAAAGAAAAAGTTAAATACATGACATTTGACACACACTTAGTAACTTTAAGGAAATAACCAATGCTTGTATTCGTTGATTTTCTTTTAAATAATCAACCAAATAAGCCAAATAATCAACATCTGCATTAACCACTCTTTATACCATTACTCATTAGAAATAACCCCAAATTAGCAAATATGTGCCAAAAAACAGACCTTGTAAGTGTGCATTGTTAGTGTAAGCTTGAAATGGGGTGACAATGTGTTTGCCAGATTTGGAAAGGGGAAGCAACAATATCCTCAATGGAGTCTGTGAATAGAATAATGCTGTATTCACCAGAGTTTGGAGGTGGTGCAACAATACCCTTAAATAATAAAGTAGGTCCTCCACGTTCTCCAATTTCCGACTACTTTTAAAAAATGTCAAGGCAGATGTTAGGCAGATGTCTATGTTAGGCATTGTAACTATAAAGTATATACAAATATATACAAATATATTGCAAAGTAATGAAATTCTGAGGTTTTATTATAAATGAACTATTTATCAAGTAACATATTTACTTTTCAGATGTTCTTCTTGTTCTCCAAAAATAATTTAATAGCAAAATAATAATCATTATAATAATTTTTCTTTTCTATAATAAATAACAAACATTTTGTACATATTCCTAAAATTGATGTCCACCTTGTAATTTTGTGGTAACTGCCACTTTGAGGAACTGATTGATGTAATCAGTGACATCATCACCATGATTCTGTCTTTCTTCGATGGAGATTAAAGTAACTGATTACAGTGCATCCAAAAAGTATTCACAGCGCATCATTTTTCCCACATTTTGTTATGTCACAGCCTTATTCTAAAATGAATTAAATTTTCCTCAGAATTCTACACACAACACACCATAATGACAAAATGAAACAAGTTTACTCGAGATTTTGGCAAATTTGTTAAAAAAAAAAATTGAGAAAGCACATGTACATAAGTATTCACAGCCTTTGCAAAATTGAGCTCAGATGCATCCTGTTTCCCCTGATCATCCTTAAGATGTTTCTGCAGCTTAATTGGAGTCCACCTGTTGTAAACTCAGTTGATTGGACATGATTTATGTGGCGACGGGCTGAAGCCCGAAGCGCACTTTAGAATGGCACGCCCCTCGGTCGTCCCTGCCGGGGCGCAGCAGTGTCAACCCCTCCCGATTACCTGTGTACATGGCGTTTGGAGGGAGGTGCCAGCGGCCCGCTTCACAGTGGAGGACCGATGGGAAAAATTCTGTCAATGCTGTCCTGAGTGCCAGAAAACCGCACCTCAGAAACTGCCCCCCAGCCCCCCTAATTCCTCTTCCTTTTATCGGCATGTTGTTTGAATGGATTGGAATGGATATCGTCGGCCCGCTCCCAAAGTCGGGAAAGGGCCACGAGTATATTTCAGTTTTGGTGGATTATGCCACCCGATATCCAGAGGCCGTCCCGCTGCGTAAAGCTACCATGAAAAATATAGCAAAGGAATTAGTGTTGCTTTTCAGCTGAGTAGGCCTACCAAAAGAACAGATCCCCGCAATCAGATGGGTTAGTGGAGCTGTTTAACCAATCTTTAAAACGGATGTTACAGCGGGTGGTGGACAAAACGGGATGAAATTGGGACCAATTAATACCCTATGTCCTTTTCGCCATACTTGAAACTCCACAAGCTTCTACTGGATTCAAAGCGCGTTTTATCTCTATGCTAGACCTAACCAAAGGCTACTGGCAGGTCACCCTGACTCTGGAGGCCAAAGAGAAAACAGCGTTCACTACCGAACAGGGACATTGACAGTACCGTGTTCTCTCGTTCGGTCTCAATGGAGCCCTGGTCACCTTTCAACGTCTTATGGATATAGTACTTCTCCAGCACCATCAATATACCGCCGCTTACTTGGACGACATGGTCATTCACTCAGGCAGCTGGGATGAACACATACACCACCTCAGGCAGGTACTACACGAACTAAGAAAGGCCGGCTTAACAGCGAACCCAAAAAAATGCTTCCTGTGGCTGACCGAGGCACAGTACCTGGGGTACCGAATCGGCCGTGGACTCTTAACACCACAGGAAAATAAAGTAGAGGCCGTGCGTAAGTACCCGCAACCAACATCAAAAAACGGACGGGCTGAAGCCCGAAGCACACTTTAGTATAACACCTTCTCGCTCATCATGGGGAAAGCGCAAAAGGTATCCGGGTAATACCTAGAACAGCACTAAACCTCAAAAAGGGGCGGGGTGCCACATCTCACCGGTACTAGCGAGGACAAGTCACACACCATCCACCTGTCGATGGCTCACTGAAAGAAGACCCCGACGGTGCATACCGGTGAGTGGAGAATGTATACAGAAGATTTATTCGCTTCTCTTTTCCCCACAGACTCGGACTTCCTCGAAGGACCACACGCGCCCAGCTTACCGGAAGCCTCATCGCGCACCTGTATCTCCGCGTTACAGGTGAATTATGAAAACTCTTATGAAAACATTATGAAAACTCAAAGGCACTTCGTAGTGATATTGACCCAAATGCTCTTGATCGTGATTGACTATGCTAAAAAAGTGTGAATGATTGTAAATGGTGCCTTGAGATGGACTGGTGTCTGGCTCCAAAGCCATATTTGCTACTATAAAAAGCTTATTAAAAATAAAGAAAGGAATAAAACAAATATATATATATTTGTTTTATTCCTTTCTTTATATAATATATATATATATAATTATTTAGTTTTTTATAATTCTTTATTTAATTAAAAAGATGTGCTCTTAAACAGGAGCTATTAAAAACATTAAGACATGTTGCTACAGGAAAATAATCAACTTCAATTGGTATCAGCCCACAATCTTGTTGATTGTTTTTAACAAATAAATACTCCCAGATGTTTGTTTCTTGCTTAGTAACATTTATCTGACTTATTTTAAAAATCCAAAAGTACCTAAACCTTATTTCTTACCTTAAGCACTTACATGAAATCCAGTCTTTTCACACACACACACACACACACACACACATTGCTGCATAATTACATCATCTGTATTCCATGAATGCTAAGTGATCTTTGATAAATTATATTTCTACTGCTGTGGATCTGGAGCTAAAATTCTACCATTAAATAAATAATGGATTTTTGGACACAGTGTCACACTGAAAATAACAATGTCACAACAACGCACATATTGATTTGAGTCAGAGGTTCTAAAGAATATCAAAAACACATAATTTCCCTGAAACTATTGGCAGTGTGTGGTTAACGATTGTGTATGGTTTTTAATCTTTTTTTAGTGTCAAATAATGTGAGAATTGTGAAAACTCGTTAGTTACAGGATAAGACATTACTTATTGGAACTCAAATGTTTAAATGTTTTAAAATATATATCCACCTAGGATGACCACGAGCCTTGATCTTCATGCTAATTGCTAACACCTTTTTCACAATGGTTCTTTGCATGCTCCGTTTTCTCTGACCTGTAGGAACCTGACAAAAACACAGGAAGTAGCTCACAGATAAAAAGCAAAAAAGATTGCGAAGGTCCCTTGTAATGTTTTTTCATTCTCTTTTCCTCCACATTGTATTGGAATTCTCATTTTGTATAATTTTTCCTCTTTTTCTCCTTTGTGTTCATTCTTTTACAGGTCAAAGTGTACTTTTTTTTGTATTTAATTAATGGTATTATTCAGTTGTTCATTTATTTTCCATACTGCGTGTGCTGTAACTGGTCATGGGGGACCTGGAGCCTGTCTCAGGGAACTCGCAGCACAAGACACATACGTAATCTACACTACGGCAACTTGCAGACACAGAGAGAAAAGCTTTAAATATTTGTGCACTCATCTAACAGAGGAGAAACTTTCAGAGTTTAAAACTAGAAATGAAATGTATTGAAATGAATGCTGTTTTATGAACTGGATCTGTTACTAGAAATCTGTTTTTCACACCTGACACACTCACACATACACACAGGTGCTGTTTTAAGGACACAAGAGCAGTCCAAAAGCCACAGATCTGACTTTTTTGGTTTAACACACACACACACACACACACACACACATAAGTGTCAATAGCTATTAGCTGTGTGTTTAGATTGTTACACTCACTCTCCCTCACTCACACACACTCAGTCAGACACACTGTAGTGAAAGTGATGGAGCGGTGGAAAAACAATTTGAAGTTTGATGCTCACTTATCTCATAATAACCCAGCAGATGTTTTGGTGACATTAATTTGACAATGTTTCAGGCATTAATGTTGGTATCAGGTTGTTTTAGAAAGTTTGTATTAATTTGATAAAATCGTGAAAGCATGACCAGAATACAATGTTTCATATATGACTAAAATATAAAAATTTAGCAATTTTATCTCTTTACTGAGAACCCCCCCCCCACACACACACCCTTCAATTAACTAAGTATAGTGCAGGACTCAAACCCAGGATGCAATGTTCGTGTGTGAGACAGACAGAAAGATTTCTATTCTATATGAATGCATGTTCTCAACTGCCTAATGCAGGGTTTTTTTGAAAGGGTTTTCTCTAAAAGCATAAGTCGATGAGTTAGCTGCAAATTAATGATATAGTGATGAAAAGCCTAATATTCATTCACATGAACCTAAATTGAATTGAAGTGAATTCCTAAGGCCAGTGCGAGTGTTAATTCGGATGGAATGAATGTTGTCGTAAACCAGACTTATCCAGGTTCACTCGAGGAGACACTTTTCTCTCTTTTTCTTTTTGTCATTTATTTTACTCGGTTCTGTTTGATGTTCGGAGTGTTTTTATCTTTGAGGAATCAGGGTGCAACATGGCCTCCACCCAGAACACATACACATACACACAGCAGGATGAAACACAGGCGATTAAAGTCTTTTGTATATAAACAGTTTAAATAAAGCTTTATCAGTAGCCCTAACTCAATAAGAAAATGGGATGCAAAACTATCTAGGGAAAGATGACTTTATTTTATAATGAATGATAAGGATCAACCCTTTGAGGTCCAAATGAACACAGCAAAATGATGTTAATTACCATATTTGTGCACAAAAGCAAACATGCATACCGTTAAATGTCCCAGAGGAGGTCAGACAAAAAAAAAGAAAGAAAGTAAATAAGAGCCGAAAGAAATGCACTGTACACTAAGCTGGACTATTCACACTTGAGAGCAGGCGGGTATGTGCCATACTGCGGTGGGGTAAAATGTTTGCCAGGAATGACAAAAAATTGTTTAGAAAACTATTACAGCTCACTTTATTTGCCTTTTATCTCCTGAGTTCCCATGGTCATCGTGCGAGGACGCTTTCTTTTCCCTAAGTACTTCAAAAAGATGATGAAAATCTTACAATGATTTATACAGAGTTCTTTCTGCTTGAAGAAGCTGATCAAGCTACTACAGGATCAGCTAACCTCACACTCCATCTGTGAAGTGTGCACTAGGACACATAATAGGACTGCACTGGACTCTTGGAATCCCTGTCAAGGTGTTCAATGCTTTGTGGAGCAACTGGTGTAGTGCTCTCCAACTGCTTTAATTCATCTACCATCAAGCGAGTGCCAAAGCCAGTGCTCAAAGACATTTCACTTACCTCCATCATCACAAAGTGCTTTTAAAGGCTGGTCCTCACCCATCTTACAAATCTATCTGCTCCCATCTCTGGATCCCAATCACTTTGCCAGGATGCCTCAGTCATTTTGTCTCAGTGTTCACTACACTATCATTCCCTCCAAACTTGGCATCAGTTTGCCCCTCTGTACCTGGGCCCTATAGTTTTTTTTTACAAACAGAAAAAACAGTCTGTCAGACTCAACAATCTCATCTCTTCCTGCCTCACCCTCAACTCTGGAGTGCCTCAAGTGTGTGCTGTCCCCTCTTCCAAACGTCATCTTCATCAATGACTGCATGCCTGCTCATGCAACCAAAAGCATAAACATGTTTGCAGATGACACCATGCTAATAGGCCTGCTCAGAGTTTCTCATGCCTATAGGGATAAGATCCCCCAGTTCCACAGAGACCACACCTTTCAGGACATTGCCTGCTTCCTGTATATATTATTCCTGTATATATTTCTTTTAATCATTAGGTGCAAACATGTCTCTCTCTAAAAAAATCCCTTTTGTTGTTACAAGTGAACTTTTAGACCTTTACCACCCTGTGACCATCTTCACCAACTGCATCACAGTGTGGTAGGAGAGCTGCACTGCAACAAACCATAAAACCTAATGATTCAAGACATTTAATCATTAGCACTCATCTACAAGTCATGGAGAACATCTTCAAAAAATGCTGGCTGCAACAGAAAATAGGTTTCTCAAAGGTATTACCAAAGATGTCTCTCACTCTAAACATGGACTATTTACCCTTCTCTCATCAGGCAGGGTTTATAGTGTCTGCACAGACACTATTGTGAAAGGAAGAAAGTAATGAGAAATAGACTTTTTCATGTACTGTAGCTGTTTCCACACTAAACAGCTGATTATGTTTTAACCACCACTACACCACTGCACTATCTCTACTGCACTGTTTCATCTGTATCTATTTTGTATGTACTGTATCATATACACATGCATTTACATTAACACATTATCACTGATAAACAATTATACATCAGCAAACTGCTGAAAGGAACATGCTAAAAAAGCTAATACTGGCCACAATAGTAATGTACCAGAACAGGCCAGTGCACCACAGCATGACGCGCATGGGGCTCTGCAGGCAAAGAGCCAAGGTCAAGACCATGGGCTGCACCAGATAAACAAGTGCAATCCACAGAGGTTCCATCCCGCAACACATACCACCCAATGGTTCCGCTGCAAGTTCTGGTGCCAGAAACTACAGCTCACCCCCAGAAGCCAAGTGAAGTCATGCCGTGTGGAGAACCTAATGTTTTGAGATGGGCATAATATTTTGCTTAAAATTTTATGGCTGACAGGTGTATGTACTGTACAAGTTAATATAGGTTTTCCCCACTGCACAATCAATATGCAAAGAAATAACCCTGATAGGATACATTAATGTATATGGTAAATATGCCACTTCAGGTTAGATGCTAATTGCATTCAATTGGTTTTGTACATGTACTTTGCTCATTGACAATGTTGAATCTCATGTAATTTAATAATCATTAACACAGGTATGGGTCCAAACATTGAACTCTGAATTGAACAACGAACTGGAATCCATATTAACTTAAAGACATCTCCTGTTATACTGAACTTCCAGCTGCCAAACACACAGTATGAGTGCAGATCAATCCCCCCTAACCGTAATCACCCAAATGAGGATGGGTTCCCTGTTGAGTCTGGTTCCTCTTAAGCTTTCTTCCTACTGCCCTCTATAGGAGTTTTTTCCTCAGCACCATCGCCCTCAGCTTGCTCATTAGGGACAATCTGATCATTTGATTCACACACAATTTTCACATTTCATACAAATTAGCATAATTTTCTTTTGATTGTGTAAAGCTATACAAATAAAAATTTAATTTTAAAAAGTTTAATTGAAATTACAATCAATGCAACTGGAAATGCAGAAATCAGAAACACACATACTATGGATGGGAGTTTGTGAGAACCCAAAGAAGCATGAGAATATTATTACGAATATACTGAATCAACATGTTCAAACTCAGAACTCAGAAGAGGTGCTCACATTAGGTAACAGATGATGGGAACACATTTGTGGCATATAAAGCATTAAATGGTCTCGCGCCGCAGTATCTGAGTGAACTGCTAGTGTCTTACGATCCGCCACGCCTACTT
>JAOVVA010000051.1:27463389-27479205 GCA_028565275.1 Leiocassis micropogon | reverse complement strand
CATTTAAGTGTGACAAACATGCAAAAGAATAAGAAATCAGGAAGGGGGCAAATAGTTTTTCACACCACTGTATTTCTTTAGAATAAATAAACCAAGAACCAGTAGCGGCACATTCATAGCATACAGTACAGATTAACCACTCTGACTCATCAAATATCTAGCAAAAAAGGGGTCATTGGTACACCATCGCCACAGTAACAGTGTGGGCTTTGTTTGCAGGCACAGGGACAGTCCAAAATCACTGTCCCCACCTAGCCATGGTCAACCTTCAAACCTATGAACCTAGTGTTACATATATAGATATTTAGTCCAATTTAAACCAAGTATTGAATGAATATTTACTTAGTTTCAAGTCTATTCCAAGAAACTAATCAAACTCCTCGGGCTCAGCTTAAAATAAACCCCAAAAAGTCATGGGAGAAATTATCAATAAAATATACATAACTGACATGCGTTTCATTACACATTTCAAATATATTATACTCGTATGTTTTAAATGATGCACTGGCTTGCGTAATCACAGGCTCTCTGAGCATGAGCAGTTCATAAACAGTCTCTCTGGGGGAGAGATTTCAGTCCGTTGGACTGAGTGTGCTGAGCTGGCAGCACTACGAAACATTAACGGAGCACTCCGGCACTAGGCTTTCTCTTACACTGCACCTTCATAAATCACAGACAGATGAGAAATTTGAAAGCCAGAGACAAGAAAGAGAGACAAAAAGGGACAAACTGAATGCAAACCGAAAGAGACAATGAGTAGGACATTAGCCATAGTAAGCGCAAAATAAACAGCACGGATAAGAATGAGGGAGTGTCAAGTCCAAAGTTGAATCCTCAAAACGCCACTTTGCAAATTACTTTATTTCAGACTAGTCTTTTAACCCAGGGGTGCACTAATGTTTATACAGTCAGGTTTATCCAGTCAGTGCCTGTGAAAAACAATACATCTATTTATATAATGATTTAAATGTGTACATTATTGATTCACCTATTAATTGAGGCCATAGATGGAGACAAACCGTCCACATTGGCGAACCCTAACGGGAGCAGCCGAAAGAAGAAGATTGAGGCCATATAATCTTTTATTTATGTAAAAGAACTATTTGTTATTTGGCCTAGTCCTTATTATTAGTCCCGAGTTATTGAGGTTTGGAATACAGCTTTTCAACTTATGTGACTGTTAATAGGTTTAATAACTAAGAATGCAGTAACAAATGTAATATGTTTCATAATAGTGGGCTGCGAGCTGGAACCACACTAAATCATCAGGATCCACTTGGTTTCCTTCACAGACAAGACTCTGAGAACCATGACTCAGTAAATGTGCACTTTGGATACATGTTTCAATCTACCCTTCCCTTCCAAAACTCATTACAATCTGTTTACTCAGTGCCCACTAATGACTCACTGCATTCCCCAGAGTCTACATAGTCCTCTGATCTTTCTAGCGGTTATGTTGTAACTGTTTCTCCATTATCACTTTTTTCCTTTGACAGTAAACAAGAGGTTGTGACATATTTGGCATTTAAGAAAAAACGCATCGGGTTAAGAGTAGATTATAAAGGCTGCCAATAAACTATGTCTGACCAATGAAGTTTGGACTTTCCTTTGTTTAGCAGAATAAAATTAAACTGCTGCAGTCACGCTGCCAAACAATCAAGCGATTCCTGCAGTTTATTTATTTATTTATTTATTTATTTATTTATTTTGCACATGGACCTGTATTTTATATGCAACTGACCTTAGAGGAGAGAAATGAACAAAGAGCCTCTTATTAAGCAACAGATCCCCGTCGAGAGGCATGCGCCATTCAGCCGTTACCATGGAAGCCCCTGTAAGAGGACTAGGAATTCAAACCTTGGAGTAAGCAAGCAGTTTTCATTGAACACTCATCCAGACACAACAAACACACATCACTAAAATATACAAGTCACACTCTGCTAACAAGCTATGACTTAACACAATATGCCATTTATTAATGTTTTCTACAGCTTGGAAAGAAGAAATGTACCACATAGCTAAATGCATAAAAATCATATCAAGCTTTAATAAGTATTAATAACTAGGTCCCAATGTCATTTAAACAACTGTATGTATACCAAGTTATAATTATAATGGTGAAATCTTCCTTTAATCAATTGAACTGGTGCATATAACTAGTATGTTGCTAGTATGTTAACTAGTATGTTGCTGCTAACAAAATTATTACAAAAATATTTGACAGTTTTCTGCAGGGACACAGTTTATGCACAGAACCAAAAACTGTCAAATATTAACCATAACCATTTTACATTCAGACCTGGAGACTGAGGAATGCTTTGATCCCAAAAGTCATCATGACAGCTGTTACTCACTTAGGCCAGAATCACTAATTTCTTATCATGACCTGCAATTTTTCATCGAGACAAACCACTTAAATGTACCGGTTTCTTACTAAAACACCAAAAAAAAAAAGGACTAAATTAGATCACTTTACAAACATAATGTTCATTTCGATTAGTTGCCAATTTGCACCCATCAGTCACCAATTTGCACGTCTAGCTATACTACAGCTGCTAACCTTGGAGGGTGCCTCATCTGAGACATGTAATAAACAGATACCCACATATAGTAGTGCTGTCTATACTCTTCTGCATACATGAGCTCAAATATGGCCACAACTGGCTTGCATACCTTTGATTAACAGGGGATAGAGAGCACGCTATTCTTCACACACAGACAGCAAAGTCAGTTTTGCCCTCTCGGTTTCCTTGGGCAAATGGATGAATGCTTTTCTGTTAAGCAACTTGGGAGCCCCCAAGTAACTATGTTACGATCAACAAACACCTCTCAAAACACACTCAGGTTTCAGTGGAGTGATGCAATGCCTGTTATCACCCCAAATTTGATACATTTTCAATAAAGCCCATCTTGTGGTGTTTTTCTGACACAACAGTAAAATGGCAACAATAACAATTATTCTATTTATCAAAGAAACAGCACATGTTCTCCATTTATAGTTACAGTAAATTTGGAACATCTGAAAAACAAGTCATTTTAATAGAATTATGAAGTAAAACGCCTATGCATATTAGACCAATCAGAATTGAGAACTCAACAGCATTGTGGTATGACATCAAATTTCATTTTAAATGTGCATCAGCCGTTCAAGTCTGTGTTGTGGAGGACGTAACTCACCCAGCACCAGCAGCTCCACCTGGCCTTCATTCCTGCCCTCGAGATCATCACTACTGACCACCTTACAGACATAGACACCACTGTCGCCCCACTGTAGCTCTCCAATACGCAGGTCTGCTTCTGAACAACAGAAGTTGGTAAAACATTAATTACTATCCTGATGCAACATTCATACACAATTTAAGATATTTATTTAAAAATTATGATGCAACAATAATCAGACTTTATGGTTTCAAACTGTCAACAAAAAAAAACACACAAAAACAATAAACATGTAATTCATGATTTATGCACAATGTATACAATGTGCAATCCAGTGCTTTGCTGCTAGGTAAAGGGGATAAGAATGCTTTGTTTAGTAAAGGCAAGGGGGCTTGTTTGTTTTTGATAAAGAGTGAGATGTGGGGGTGTTTCTGGGGAAAAGGAGAGCTGGAGTATTGCTCATTAAGGCCAGCCCCCGACCATTGTGTATTCCAGAAAAAAACGGTGCCCTATTTAGGGAACAGGAAAAGAAGGAACACAATTGCCAGTGTTTCCTGCAAAGGCTGATTACACACAAAAGGCTGACTACGCACACAGATTATATGTATATTGAAACTAGTACAGGACTGAATTTGATTAAATGAAAACATCACATCACACCCAGTGGTATACAATTCTATCTAAAATCTATTTAATATTTACAGTTGTCTTTAAGCACTCTTTTGAATTTAAATCAAAATACATCAAGCTGGTTGGTTCCCCTTTCATACGCCATCTGACACAATCCCGACGATTTCACTGATTAATCATTTACCGGGAAGCTCCCTCCCTTCAAGTCATAAAATTTAGTATTACCCTACTAGCTATATGCTAAGGGTGTGTGGGACAGAGGCAGAATAGATGTTGTATGCTTCTCCACATTAGACCTCTACCTGGGTACTATACTGTCATCTTTTACCCGCATCATGGTTAGTTAGTCCTAGGTTAAATGTTAATTGCTACAAATATTATCCAAATATCAAGATTATGATACATTACTGTTAATAATGGAGATATCTCTGCCTTTATACTGCTTTGCCAGGTTCAAGGAGTCTCCTTGCTTGGAAGCCACGATTTGTACAGTACGACTTTTATCAGAGCAGTCCAAGTGACTTCTGATCCCCGGTTTAGAGCCACGAACTCCCGAAGTCTCAGAGAAGGTGAACGACTCTCTGGTTTGGTCTGTACAGTAAGACTTATACCACCACTGAACCACAGGTGGCTTGAAAGAGTGGGTGTTGTAGTGGCATTGCAGCACCACAGAGGAAAACAGCATGGCAAACTTCTTCTCATCATCTAACGTCACATGAACACAGTCACAAGTCAACCCTGGAAAAAATAAAGAGGAAGGATCAGATAATTCAATACTTTATCCTTGAGTTTAATGTAATTCAACCTAATGGGAATAGAAAGTTTACAATGTTGAATTAACCATAACCACAGCAAGGTTGAGTCTAACTTCGATATATTTAGTCTTTAATATAAGTATTGCGGATTTAGTTTATAATATGATAAATCTTGTACCACCTTTAACACTTACAATAAGTAATTTTTCATTGGAAAATATTAACTTAAATAAAGACATGAACATGGATTCTGTCTTCATTTTAAGCTGAATCTTCTCTCAGCTACAAAATCCGACAGACAAAAAAAAAGAAAAAAAAGAAAAGTGATAACCTGAAAATACCTAATAACATCTGGACCTAGTCATCTAGCTATGTGGGAGATTACCAAAAAAAGCAAGCTGGACAGACTCATAAGAAGGAGGATCTGCTTGATGGGTATGTGTGTCTCAGTGTGTCTTGATGGGTGTGTGTGTCTTTTTTTCTCATGCTGCGTGATTAAGAAAAATTCCTGACCCCGTATATGTGTGTGTGTGTGTAGAGGTGTGGCTGAGGCAGGGGGTTTGTTAAGTTCCAGAGAGGTCACGGTCTGTGGTTCGTCTGTCTTTGATGGTGCTGTTGAGATCTAAACATTCCTAAACAAGAGGAAATAACAGCTCGACTCTGCACTCGCTCTCTGCATAACTTCTGAGTCATATGTTTAAAAATTACAGCTTGTTTAAAACAAATCTGTTCAAGACTGTTTTAATTTTCATTCATTGAAGCCTATATACTAAAACCCCATGTGGACATCATCAGACTAAAGCTGAGCAGTGATGAAACCTCCATTCTAGGAGGCTCCTAGCCAGGGCAGTAAAAAAACGTCTCTCTCTCTCTCTCCTTTTGTTGTCGGCCAGATTCATTGTCCATCATTACGGAGCACCCCCACCAGATAAGACCCAGTACAAGGGGAACATGGGGGTGTTTAAACCCACCAATAAGATAAACTCACTAGCCCAGTCAGAAATGAATGCCCAATTAAATAAAAGAGATTTAAATAGAACAGTTACAAGGAATTATATTTTAGTACAAGATGAGCAGCAGTTTGTTTTTTACAGTAGGGTAGTCAAAAAAGAAAGTAAAAAAAATAAATAAATATGACATGGAGACAGTCAACCAATATCCTTTTTTGTAAGCTTTCTATTCAATAAAAAGTAACAATGAATATCAAATAAATAGGTCAAAGTAAATTGAAGTGGGTCAGAGTTGTAGTAATGGGATTTTTTTCATCCTAACGAAAGAAATGGAATGTTATGTTTAACAAAAGATACATGAAACAGAAACATGCATTAAATCCTATTTTGCATTTGTCATCTCTAAGACAGATCTGGTGTAATGTAGTCTCATTCCTGCAGCATGAGGCTTTATTGCCTCCCACCATTCTTCACTAAGACTTCTGGGTCAGTTTAGGAGAGACTGGTTTTGAAATGTGCAACAAAAAAAAAAGGCAAACTGTGTTGTTTGAAAAATACAGGAAACTTATGCTTCCCTGCATTTAAAAAAAAAACTTTATTAGTGCACTATATTCTCGCCTCCTGCAGTCACTGTGAACTCACACACACACACACGCGAGCTGTAAATGGTTTTTAGAAACTTTAACTCACATACATAATCACATTCAAATGCTGAACTGTGGGATCAACCTGTTGCCTCAAGTTTTACACCTTCTCCTGCAAATAATAGTCTGAAAGACTTACGTGAAATAAGTACGATGGGGATCCAATGACTCGATATAAATCTCATTGTCGAGAATAAAAGCCGATTAATGTATATGTATCAGATCTTCTTATTTCCTTGGACCGTTGCTCGGGCCATGCTCGTGTCCGCGAGGCTGATGGATTAACATGAACGCGAGCGAGAAGAGAGTGGAATGTACCACTTTAAACAGGGGGGATACCTTTAGAGCTCAGAATTATTAATGTGTCAAAATTCAACAATATACCAAATAAAATATGCTAGAAGGAACAGTTTTAAATTTAATGCATTTTATTGGATTAAAACAATGAAAATGAGAGTCGTTATGAAAACTAAAACTGGCATTACGTTATGTACACTTCCCATTTTCAAAAAAATAGGCGCATCCAACATGGACAAAAATAAATAAATAATAATAATAAAAATCAGAAGTTTCATTATGATGATACGTTCAAATTATTTATACGGAACATATATTTGTAATTATAATAGTAATTTAACAAGCAATCCTACACCGTTTCTTATAACCCAATGCATTAGCATGTTTGTTAACATAACTGTTGCTGTAAAAACGTGCTATGCTCAAAATTTTTCTAGAACAATCAGTAGGCTATACACAAATGAATTTTCATTTGAATAAACAAAAACTTAAAATGCTTTGATTGGATAATTACTGCAGTGACTAATATATTTTAGTTGTCAACAGTTCTAACTCTGATACATTGAGAAGCTTCTCATTTCTTAAACTACTGTTTGAGAAGACATATTCTCATGATCATGGAAAGATGTTAATGTGTTCCAGAAGCATCAAATTATCAGCCTGCATTAAGCCAAGAAAACAACTAATGAGACTGAAATGACTGGAATTGGGTTAAGAACCGGCTGATCACACATATGTTCAATAATAAAAGTATTTCCATATGCACAATGTGATAAGAACTTAGTCCCAGGATTGGGAATAAGAAAATTGCTTGTTAGATTTTCTAGGGATTATAAAAGATTAGACTCTGAATCAACAGAAAATGATCATGTGGTTTAAAGTGTCCAGATTGACCCTTTTCCAGAGTGATGGATGCATGAGGGTAAGAAGGTACGTAAGCACATGAAGTGATGCAACCATCATGCATCGTACCCACTGTACAAGCCTTTGAAGGCAGTGTTATGATCTGGAGTCTATATCTAACAAACATCAGATGTTTGTTAGTTATAGGCTCAGCAATGTTATATGGCAATAAAATTAATTCAGCTGATGCCCTGAATGTACTGAATGACCAGGTTATCATATCAATGATTTTTTTTTTCTTATGAGGCTCATATGAGGACCATTAGGCATAATTATTTTGCTGAACTTCTTTCTGTTTGAAGACATTTATTATGTTCATAGGTATCAGGTGGTAAGAAAGAGAAACAATGGGGAGAAAATGCAGTGTATAGTCTGGGCTCAGGGGATGGAGTTCTAACCTCATTGAAAATCATTGGGAGGTGCTGGAGACTTTATGGAGCGGTTTGACTTTCCAGTCATCAATACAAACTCTCTGCCAATAAATAAATGTAACGCTGGTTGGAAATTGCATAAGGTTGTCAAACAATGCAAAGAATGCAGGGAATGTGGCGGTAATCAAAACTAAAGGTGACCCAACAATTTCTTCCAGTGACTTGTCATTTGGCTTGGCAGTACTTGTAATCAGTGGAGTCAAAACTTCCTTTTGGGGGTACAACTGTGACATTTGATTGAGAATACATATGAAAGGATCACATCTTCATGAATACATGACAACATTTATTTTTGTAATAACTAAACAAAAAAGAGTTACTGTACCCCAAAAAGTCATACATATAAAAGTATAGGTCGAAACACTTTTACAATGGCATCATAATACCCAAGAAATGATTAAGAAAAAAAAATCTTTTGACTGCAAAGTAAATGAGCTTCAGGTATCATTCTTACAATTACTCATTATAGGTCTCTACATACATTTCTCCAGTCATAAACCTGAAGATCTTCCTAATGATCACGGCGATCAGCGTATCGATCATAGCGCTCATAACGATCTCTATGGTCACTATTGTGATCCTGGCGATCACCATAACGGTATCTGTGGTGTTCATAGCGACCCTGGCGATCATCATAATTTTCTCTGCGGTCGTCAGAATAATATCTGTCATCATCATAGCGGTTCTGGGGATAGTAACCTCTCCTATCATCAAAGCGATCTTCTCGATTCTCATAACGCTCTCCACGATCGATGTAGCGATCCTGCTGATCACTTAAACCATCCCTTCTGCCATCAGAACGATTTTGCTGATCATCATCTTGATCTCTGAAATCATTGTATTGACCTCTGCGATCATCATAGTGTTTCTGAGGGTCATTTAAATGATATGTGCGGTCATCAAAACGTTCTCTGCGATTTGCGTTACGGCCGCTATTGCTGATGTCCCTGCGATCATCAAACCTGTCAGGATCTTCTTGTCGATCATCATAGTCAAGCCTCCGATTGGAATTACGATCACTGTCCTTTTCAGCCGTCTCATACCTCTCTCTCTGGTCAATGCGGTCTTCAATACTAATCTTTCTAACATCACCATCTTCTTGTTTCTCTTGATTTGGAATGTCAAGATATTCTATAACCGGATGTCTAAGTGAAAAGAGCACACAATTTCATTCCTGTTAAAAGCAAACTGTTTTAAGTAAAATATTGGGAACATTAAACATTATATTCTCACAAACATATGAATTTTTGTGAAGGTAATCTTACTCCATGGCAAATTCCTCGGGCTTCTCCTTGTCTCTGCAGCAGCAGTAAATTATTAGTACAAGCACTGCAATTCCAGCAACACAGCCTCCAATGATTCCTACTGTAGCTCCAATGTTCATTGTAGCTGCAAATTAAAGGTAAACATTAACACAAGTGACAACAATAAAAAGTGAAATAAAAATCTCTATGCTTCTTTATGCTACAGTTACAGTAAAGGAAAAAAGGAAAACTCACGTGGCATAACTGCCAAGGTAAGGTTGCACTTTTCAGAGCGAATCTGATTAGTCGATGTGCAAATGTAGTAACCTGATGTGTCCATGGACACATTAAACAAAGAAAGCAGTCCATCCTCTGGTAATGAATTAGAAGAAATTAAATTATGTCACAATCTTATACATGTACAGTGGAAATAAAAAAAGCACACACACCCCTGTTAAAATGGCAATCTTTATTTAATTAAAGGTGGGAAAAAAGAAAAGAAAAAAACTCAGCTAAACTAATACAATATATGGCCAAAAGTATGTGGACACTTTACCATTGAACACACATTTGAGCCTTCCTCAAAGTGTTCATACAAATTTGGAATCAAAATACAATACAGATTGTCTTAGTATTAGCCTTCCCAGAAGAGTGGAGGTTATTTTAATACTAAAGGGAGACTAAATCTAAAAAAGGATGTTTAAAACCCACTTATGAGTGTGATCGTCAGGTGTCCATGCATAGTCTGTAATTGGTTAGCATGCCTTTTGATTGTAATATACCACTGTGTTTTTGCGTCTGCCGATATAGCACATATTGACTTGGCAAATTTATTTGACACTTCCTTGGAAAAAATATTACAGGTCTATCAAATTGCAAGGGAATTTCCTGTGTATAGACATCTTGAAGTTATTCCACACAGGGTTTTATTTTCTTTTGCTTTTTCCCCTTTTTTTTAAAAATCTAAAAATCGGGGCATTCCAAAACATTTATCTTTTTTTTTTCTAAAACCATTCCTTTGTTGACTTGGATTTGTGCCTTGTGTTGTTGTCATGCTAGAAGGCAACATTTTTTCTTAATTTTTAGCTGTCTAACAGGGGCCTGCAGGTTTTGTGGCAAAACAGATTGGTAGTTGGAGCTATCCATTATTCTTAAGTTAAGCCAGAGTCCCAGCTGAAGAAAAGCAACTCATCACAATGCGTCATGTGCATGGTGTTCTTTGGGTCTTGATTTTGTTTAAAAAAAAATTAAAAAAAGGAAAAAGTACAGTGCTGTGAAAGTATTATCCTGAATTATTATTTTTTTGCATATTTGTCACACTTACATGTGCAATTGATCATCGATCAGTGATCGATAATCAAACAAATTTTAATATTGCAGTAAAAACAAAATGCCGTTTAAATGATAATTTCATTTACTAAGGGAAAAAAGGTGTCCAAACCTATCTGGCTCTATGTGAAAAAGTAATTGCCCCCTTCCTAAATCAGGAATGAACTGTGATGTTTGGAAAGATGAGTTAAATTTCACTTGCCACACCCCGGCTTGAATACTGGCAGATGTGTTGAATCAAAAAATCACTTAAAAAGAACCTGTCTGACAAAGTAAAATATGTCAAAAAGCAACATGATCTAAATACATTTAAGAACAAATGAGAAACAAAGTAATTGACATGAATCAGTCTGGAAAGGGTTGCAAAACCAATTCTAAGGCTTTGGGATTCCAGGGAACCAAACACATTATCCACAAGTGAAAAAAACTGGGAACAGTGGTGAACCTTCCCAGGCAAGGCCAGCCTACCAAAAAGACAAGAGCAAAACTATGACTCACCCAGGAGCAACATCTAAAGAACTCACTTGCCTCAGTTTAGGTCAGTGTTCATGATTCAACAATAAGAAGGGACTGGGCAAAAATGGCATCCATGGGAGAGAGTTCCAAGGCAAAAGCCACTGCTGACCAAAAAGGACACAAAGGCTCATCTCACATTTGAGGAAAAACATCCTGATTGTCCCCAAGACTTTTGGGCAAATATTATGTGGACTGATGGGATGGTCCCATTACATCTGGTGTAAAACTAACACAGCATTTAAAAGAACATCAAACCAAGAGTCAAACATGCTGGTGGTAGTGTGAGGGTGTGGGGCTGCTTTGCAGCCTCAGGACCTGAACGACTTGCCATAAGTGATGGAACCATGAATTCCACACTCTACCAGAAAATCATGAAGGAGAATACCCTGGCTAGCCGCAGGACAATGACCCAAAACACTGGGTCATTGTAGCAGCAAGTCTACATCTGAAAGGCTTTAAAAAATAAGTGAATTTAAGGTTTTGGAGTGGACTAGTCACTGAACTTAAATCTGATTGATATGCTGTGGCATGACCTTAAACAGATTAAACCCTCCAATGTGGCTGAATTGAAACAATTCTGCATAGAAGATTGAAGAAGAAATTCCTCTGCAGTGATGTGACTGATTGCCAGTTGTCGCAAATGCTTTACAGTTGTTGATGCCAAGGGTGGCACAACCAGTTATTAGCTTTAGGGAGGAATTACTTTTTCACATAGGGTCAGTTTGGTTTGGACAGCTTTTTTCCCTTAATACTGAAAATGAAACTCGGATCATCTTTGTTTGACATCATGAAAAAAACAAAAGAAATCAGCCACACACAAAAAAAGACTGGACCTCCACAAGTCCTTGGGAGCAATTTCCAAAAGCCTGAGGGTACCACATTCATCTGTACAAACAATGCTACGCATGTATGTACACCATGGGACCACACATTCATTCAGGAAGAAGATGCATATTTTGGTACAAAAAATACAAATCAATCCTAGAACAACAACCTTGTAAATTCACTGGAGGAAACAGTTACAAAAGTATCTATATCCACAGTAAAATGAGACTGAGAGACTTAACCTGAAAGAATTTCAGCAAGGAAGAAGCCACTGTAAGAAGGAAAAAAAAAAAGCACTATAAAAAAGACAAACAATGGTTTGCAGATATGCATAGCAAATTCCCCAGTGTTGAATTAACACTTAGAGTGTTTAGAGTTCAGTTTGACTCAAATAGATTCTGAAAGTGTTACATCAACACTGGAGATTTTACTTTGAGTGGACAAAGATCTTACTTTGTCCTCTGGTCTGATGAAACAAAAATTGAACTGTTTGGCCATAATGACCATTGTTGTCTGGAGGGGAAAAAATGGGGAAGCTTGCAAGCCGAAGAACACCACCCCAACCATTAGGCATGGGGTGGCAGCATAATATTGTGGGGTGCTTTGCTCCAGGAGGGACTGGTGCACTTCACAAAATAGATGGCATCATAAAGAAGGGAGATTATGTGGATATATAAAAGCAACATATCAAGACATCTGCAAGGAAGTTAAAGCTTGGTCACAAATGACTTTTCCACATGGACAATGACTCTAAGCATACTTCCAAAGTTGTGGCAAAATGGCTTAAGGACACTAAAGTTGAATTATTGCAGTGGCCCTGACCTCAATCCAATATAAATTATTGTAAGAAGCTTGTGGAGGACAATTAAAATAAATATTACTAAATACTAACTAGTGTATGTAAACCTCTCACCCACTCGGAAAGCTGAAATAAATATTTCTCTCTTCTAGTATTCTGACATTTTACATTCTTAAAATAAATATGTATCACAGACATACTGGCAGTGGCTTTGGGTGGAAGTGGTCTTAAGACATTTTGGACATCATAGGTCTGCCACTGGTAGGTGGGAGCTGGGGAGCCCTCTTCGGAGACACAGGTCAGGTTGATGTTTTGTCCATACTCTGCAACACCTTTAATCTTACAGATAGGATTTGACGGTGCGACTGTCAAGCAGAAACACATTACAGAAACCCAATACAGAAGAAGTTAAATTAGATCACACCCTCTTTATAACTATTGCACTGTAAACATTGTGTTATATTTAAGCTCTTAATTATGCTCTCATATTCATATTCGCACAAGCTTAATCATTTAAAGAATGCTCCAAAAGCAGTTATTATACTGACTACAGATATAATAAACACTTTCTTACCCAGGACTACAAGCGATGTTAAACCTGACGTTTGTCCCACCGTATCACCAGGAATCTGAACAAGACATCTGATGCGTCTGCTTTCCCGCAAAGTGACTTGCTTCAGTATTAGTTTTGACTCTTTTTTATTCACATCACTCTCAATCAGAGCTTTTCCTTCATACATTTCGCTGATATCTACATGGTTATCATTGGAATAGAAAGTCCCAAAAGTAATCTGTATTAGAAGGAAAGGTGAAAATCACTTTGAGTTCACTCTGTATGCTTATCTGGTAGGGAAGGGAAGTATTGTGAACAGTAAAGCAATTTTTTTTTTAATATAATTTATGCAATCCTGTCCATGGTTTTGTATAGCTTATGAGATATATATGTTTATGTTTTATACCCCTTCATCATCAAATGACCCATCAGGATCACCAGTCCATGAGATGATAATGAGTCGGTTTTCAGGATTTTGGGGTTGAAAAGTGCATGTTATGATCACTTCATCACCTCGGGCAACTTCATAGTTGGACTGTGGAATACTAACTATCAATCCAAGAGTAGTAGAAATCACTAAACATAACATAAACAACACATTACATCACTCAATCGTTCATCTTCAGAAACTAGAGAAGACTTCAGAAAATATGTTTATAAAAAATGCAAATTATCTACCAACACAGTAGTGTTGTTTACACAGTACATTATATTCTGCACTTTGTTTTCTTAACATAAACCTGAAGAAACACAAAATCCACAAAACAGACAAAAACAGGATCCATGCTTTTTTACAGAGCTTAAAAATACCAACAACCCTAATACACCCATACAAGCACAACACACACTACAAGTGTAGCATTACAATATATGGGAGGCATACATTAAGTACCATTATACCTACTAAATGCTTCTTCTGCTAAGGGTTTGCAGCACAGTTTGAATCCAATATAATTTTTGTAATATGTATAGAGTCTATATAGTCTATTGTCACAGGTAATTGTAGCCATAAAAAGAAGAGATTTACAAAACATTACCAATTTACAATAAGTATGTGCTGCATGCACTGTATATGTATTTTACATTATATACACATAATTTATTGCACTGCAATATAAACATGACGTTCGTGAAGTTATTGCTCTATCTAGCCTTTACTGGATGACGCTTTCATTTCATCTAATTTAAATCAATATACCTTGTGAGAAAAAGTACAGTTCTTATGTACAGCACATGCATAGTTCTTTACTGCAAAAAAATTATCTGACCCAAACTATAGATTATAATAATATAGTCAGTTGTATAATTTCTGTATTTTAGGATAAGGATAATCACAAGGATATTCAAGGATATTCGGTCATCATAAGTTAAATACAAGAAGATTACCTGACATCAGTAGTACACCAGTTCCACAAAAATTCAGTTTCCATGTGTACATTTTGCTTAATTATTCCAATTTAAAAAATGAAAAATTAAAATTTACTTTTTAGGTAATTAACAGCACAGATACTGGGTTGGTGACTGCACACTTCCTTATGACTGCTAGGTCAACATGTGTACTAATTTAACGGCTACATCTGCACACTAACCACACCTTGTTCACCCTTTGGACTTTCAGTGAACCTACTGTCCTAGCTCACCACTCACATATGGATGTAGACATTACTGAGTTACATGTATAAATACACAATTGCTTTAAAGCTGAATCTGCAGGGTACCAAGCAATCAGCCTATAATTAGTGTCTAAAAACGTATATATATCATCTGACAATATATATAGTTTATTTGTTTATTGGTTTTCATACTCCTTATGCTTATATTTCCCAGAAAGTGGCGAAATCAATCCAGAATACTTACATTGGCCCACTGCCGTGGTTTCATGAAAGATGCCGTAAACTGTGCCATGTCTATTTCTAACCAGCAGATGGCAGTATAGCTTTAATGTCACCAATATCCCACGGCCTCATTAAATAACAACAACAACAACAATAATAACGCAAGAATTAATATCTACTTAGAAAACTGTTTTAATATAAAAAATAATCGGCGATTTCATATAACATTTAACTTCAGAAAAATGGATTTGTGGATGCATTTAACAGGCAGATCTTGTTTTATGCTATAGAAATATGATTAAACATGTGTATGTTATACTCACACACTCACTCATCTTCTATATCCTGTATTCAGGGTCGCGGGGGGCCTGGAGCCTATCCCAGGAGGCCTAGGGCACGAGGCAGGGTACAACCTGGACAGGGTGCCAATCCATCGCAGGGCACACACGTGTGTATGTTATAATTATATAATTATATAACTTTAATGACAAAAAGAAATAAAACAGGTAAATATGCTTAATTATAACAACTACAATAGTTATTACTTTTCTATGTCAGTAATGAAGCAAGTATGACATACTGTGGCTAAGGACACCCTTTTAACAATGAGATGAAAGATAACCTAAATTAGTCATTATTAAAAATAAGTTTCAGAAGGCCTAATCATTACTCAAATAAATACATTTAAGCAGGGTATAAACCTTCCTTTTTTTGTTGCTGCAAAGTGATAACATCCAGTCCTCAATCAATTTTTTTTCCTATTATGTCTATATTATGTTATTATGTTTCTTTACCTTTCAATTAATATCTGTGGTGTTCAAGTCTAACGAAGTATATTAAATAATTGTTGTATATTATGTTTCCAGCTAAAAAATACATACTAACTGTGTACAATGTATGTCATTGATGGTACTAGCAACCAAAAAAGAATTAAAAAAATTATATA
>JAOVVA010000051.1:27447203-27463289 GCA_028565275.1 Leiocassis micropogon | reverse complement strand
TATATAGTTGTTTTTTTGCGACCTTTACCTCCAAACCAGTCAAGAATATAGTAGAATATAAAAATGGTCATTATGGCATATATTTAGTATACTCCAAATAGACAATTAAAATATGCATTTTAATTTTAAATATTAAAATTTACGTTTAAATGGTGTTTGTCAAATTACTTAAGAAGGCATATAATGTTTCGTACATTGACCAATGGTTAGTGGTTGGACTGATTTTATTTAGCCGTTGATGTTACTTTGGTGGATAAGCACAAGCCAGTATTATCAATGACTTATTTAATTTTTTGGCCAATTCACTTCAACAGGTTTAATGCAAATCTTCCATCCACCATTGTGTGGAACGGTTATCCTGTGTAGGGTTGAGGGCACCTGAAGCCTATATAAAGGTTTTTAAGGCACGGTACACCCTGGACGGGCGCACACACTATGAGCAATTTTGGAACACCAGGTAACCTAATCTGCATGTCTTTGTGGGTGTAACCAAAGTACCTGGAGGAAACCCGCCAAGCGCAGGGAGAACATTCAAACTGCATCACACAGATCCGAGGTGGGAATTGAACCCTAGACCCTGTAGGTGCAAGGCCACAGTGCTAACCACTCTGCCACTGTGCTGCCTTCTTATGACATTTTGATTTTTTTAAAAACTCATTATGTCTGTAAAAAAGAAGTTTTATGGCTTTGATCAGACAGCAAAATGTAACACTTTCTTACGTTCATTAACAGCTTCATTCTCAGGGTGGAGGTGAAACTGGACGCTATCCTGGGAGCCCTGGGTGTGAGGTAGAAATACATGCTGGATGAGATGCCAGTCCGTCATGGGACACAACACACACTTACACATATTCAGTGGCAGACTTCTATCACAGAGCAGCTCTACTGACAGACTCAGGAAATCCTCTTCAATACCTCTTCATGGTGCCTGGGGATGTGATTGGGATTCTGGGTCAGATGGCTTGATTTGTACTATATGAAAATATGAGAAGAATGAGAAGAATATGAGCAAAATATGCCATCTTTTTTTTTTTGTCATTTACAGAATATTGAAGCATGGGTAATTTCCCACATGTGTACTTTTCTCTTATTCTTTAAACTGTACGCTCTACAAGATTTGATGAATGCAATTTTGAATACATGCCCATTGCTTACCATCCTCGTTTCCTTCTTACTATCCGTAAGTTTCCTTCAGGGTCAATAAAGTATCTATCTACAGTATCTATATATCCACACACAAGAGGATAACTTATGTAAGCATAGAGGAGCACATGCACAAAAACTTGACATAACCTGTCAAAACATTTAAAAATATACTTATTATTTGAATAGCAGAGGTAATTAATGTAGGAGGTAGACCATGGAGTAGACCAGGGTTTCTGAAACCACTTTATAGGTGGTTGTATAACCCCTGGTCTAGTCTATTCAGCTTTTTTTTTTTTTTTTTTATCCCTAGGGTAAATGCATTCATCATATCCTTGATTATTAATATTTCCATTTTTTTTCTTCTAATAAATGACTTCTGTGCATGCTTAGAGAGCAGACTATAAGCTTAGAAAGCACTGTGCAACAGCAGACTGTGAGTTGGTATTAACTTTCACAGTAGCCATTTGATTGTGAGCCTTCACGCCTTTCGAAAAAAGAAAGATGGCTGGAAGTCTATGAAATATTAACCGTGTGGCTGAGGAAATTCCCGGTGGTGTTTGAATCCTGCATAATGACAAACGCGAGGCGAGTCTCTGTGCTTGAATGGGGCGCTATACCGGAGTGTGTTTGTGTAGGGTTGGGATTTCACCTTAAATATTCAAAATGGCGGACGGAGGAGCAGCGAGTCAAGATGAGAGTTCAGGACCAGGTAATCATTACTGCATTTTACATATTCATATTCATATTCAAACACTCTTTCTCTCAAGCCAGATAAGCACGTAGGAAGAGCGTAAACAAGCCGATGAGGGCCGTCGCCGCTTTGAGAGATCTGGAGCGGCTTATTTCGCGCAACATTTCAGCGGATTAATTCAGTGTGTCTGTGTATGTGTGTGTGAGAGAGAGAGATATATAGAGAGAGAGAGGCAGAGAGGGAGAGAGAAGAGAGAGAGAGGGACTAAAATGGGAGGCTTTTGCGCTGAGACGATGCATTAAAGCCAAAATGCGTCGTTTGTGTGATTAGTGCGTTACATATTCATAGCGCGTATTTTATTAGTAATCGGCGACATCTTTCGGAGGAGCTCCTCCGTGTCCTGTATCATCTCACTGTTATAAGTAGTGCTAACACATGCTAATGCTAGTACATCTGCTTTGTGTATTTTTTGTACTATGCTGAAAGCTTTGCATATTCATTCAGTCGCAACCAGCCGGCGACTGCGTAGAGTGTGTTTAGTCAAAGTGTCAGGCACAGGACGCCTGGCTGTTTGAGGCTGTGAGTAATGGCTCTAGCGCAGCGTGATTTTTTTTTTTTTTTTTTTACTGTCCATTCTGGTGCCTTTGTGCAGCCCTCTTGTGCGTTATTCATGCGGGCCTGTTTGGAGGAGAATGCGCTCTTCTTCAGAGCATATCCTATCACTCTGGTTACAAAGGGTTACACACACCAGCCTTATAAACAACAACAACAACACAGTCTGATTGAAAAATTACACACACGGAGTGAAATGCTTCTCAGCGCGTCAGTGGCTTTGTTCTTTCTGCTTTTCAATCACTATTTCTTTATATAACAGTCATTTCTGGCTTAGAAATAGTTTAATACAAATAATGATAAGTGATGTGTTTTGGGTGTAATTCCGCACGTTTTTTTTCTAATTCTGGAGAAATAATCGCTTTGTAACCATGTTTCAGCTTTTGTTGTTGGATACATTTGTAACCGCTCGGGTTGTGAGCGTTAGCGCGCGCGGCTGCACTGTAGATTCGGCGCAGCTGTTCTCCCTGCTGCATATGTAGCAGGCCAGCTAGCGCTTCTGAATGGATTTAGCCTAAATCAGGCCCAGCTACAGCCCGTCTCCAACACTTCAATATACTCTCCTGTTCCACAGCGTTGTATTGGATGACTCCCGCTCCCAGTGCTTTTGTTCCAGTATAAAAATGGAAATAAAAGATATTAATAACGATAATAATAATAAACCAGTGCCAGTTTTTTCTCTCTCTCTTTTTGAGAGTCGCTTTAGTTTGGGGCTGCCGAGGGGAGGCGTTTGTTTACCATTACAGAATGCATAAACCTCAGGTTCATTAGCACACATCCTCATTAGAAAGTCTAATTCTGGGAGGTGTCACGAAAATGTAAAAAAAAAAAAAAGGAGGAGGGAAAAAACGCGCCCAGGGGAGACAGCAAGACGCTATTTTACAGCTTTGTGCTCGCTGTTATTTCCTACTGAGCTGCTGAGTTTAGGCTTAAACATGCTACAACACGCTTCTCGGCAGATTGGTCTGTGCACGGCTGACAGCAGCTTTGTGAAAGCAAGGCACAGTGGAGGATTTCCGAAACAAGTGGCACTGAATATTCTAAAAGGTTATTATTCTTTATTTATTTTTATAAAGGTACAATTTTATCCTAAAATAAATTATTATACAAATCTCGAAGCACAAGCAGGCTGTGACAAGTATAAAGAGGGATAGCAGGTAATTGTTTGTATTGCTTTTATTAATCCACCATAGTGTGGGCTAATGGGGTCGTGGGGTAGTGCAATGAAAAAAGTACCTTTTTGCATTTAAAAAACTGTTCAGATGAATATGCAATCATATTCAAATATGGGAACACAGTTCTACGAATATTACCTAACAGACTCTAATAGTAGTTAAACTATGTAGGAGATGATCCCATTATTGTAAGCATGTGTAGTACACTCCCTACCTTTTCTTAGATTTTCTAGAAGGAAAACCCCTTTTTATATGATTTTAAGTAGAACCTTGAAAGGTAGAACACCAGATGGACAAATCACAAAACTTTGGGTGTTGGATGGAATGTTCTCTTAAAAATAATAATAAGAAGAATGATGTTAGTCTTTAGGTGCTCTCAACAAATTGGTATAGGTTTTACGGTGGATGCCCTTTCTCATGCTTTCCTCTCGTTTTATCCGAGCTTGGTGCCTGCATTGCATCTAGTGGCCCGGGTTTGAGCATTAGGTAGGAATTGAACTTGTCCTTCCGCATGGCAGGCGGGAAACCTACCACTGAGCCACCAATGCCCAATAATAATAGAAAAAAAATCACTACTGATCTAAAATGATAATCCTCAAGTTGTTGTAATTATGCAGTCATTCTCGTGAGCTGTCTTTTTTTTTTTTTGAATACGGTATAAAAATTATTGAATAGACTGATTCGGGGCAAGCTCTTGGTTTACTGTATGTTTATATAGTCTTGTAATTAAAAGTACATAAATATTATAAAGTACTACAAAGGCTTCATAATGAGTAAATGGGATTATTTAACCTGTTGTTAATGTAGAGCTTTAGATGTCTGACTACATTCTCCAATCTTAAGATTTTTTTTTTTCTTCCAAATTTTGACCTCCTGGAGAACATCATGTCATTTCAGTAACTTTAGACAAGACATGACTTTATATTTACAGTCTTTAGGATTTAAATCAGGCAAAGAAAAGTTAGCAAGTGTCACATAGCTCAGTAACACACTGAGCGATGTACAGAGCAATGTGAAGATCAAGAACTCTGCAATATTAATTATTTTATGCATATTAAGCTTGAATGTCCTTGAGGCTTTAATGTGCCTACCCTACTTTTTCTACTCGAAAGTCTCTCTCTAATTTAATTCAAATGGATAATTTGCATGCAATTAATATTCTGTGTCCATGGTTACTCACACTGAAACTCTCAGCACTGTTTATCTTTTTGTGGTGTTCAGTCTGCCTTTCAATAAAACACCACTAATGAGTTCCATATTTAAAATTCCATATTTTAAATTCTGCAAATTAAGATATTTGCATAATATCAACTCCCTGACAGCTTGTATGAGCTGGAAAGATGGGGGAGCTACTTTCTGCTTTTCAACAATGTTTTTCAGACTCGCGTTGGCACGATTACTTTTGCTAATGCTGAAGTGAGCATTGCCGATAAATTTAAGCAGCGTGGGACTTGCTAACCTTCATTGTGTTACTCAATGTAGACATTAAAATCAAACACAGCATGATAACCACCACATATATTTTAGGTTATTATTATTATTATTATTATCTGTAGGTAGGCTAGGAGGCATATAAAGTTTAGGCAGGAACTGAGCACTGCATTTGCATTTTTTTGGTCCAGTAATTTGCCTAATAAGGTATATGAATAAACATACACTTAGTCTTTTGGCTAAGTAATTTGCAAAAGGGAATTAACTTCTTGAAAAGAACTGCTAATGAGAGCCGAAGTTAATCTGGATATGCTAATCGCAGTGTGTGTCCCATGATGGAATTAAAGCTGCAAAATTGGCTGGATTTGATCAGTGAAGTGTGTTGAAGCTATAAAAGGGCGGTGGTGACGA
The DNA here is from genome assembly GCA_028565275.1 of Leiocassis micropogon. Lineage (NCBI taxonomy): Eukaryota > Metazoa > Chordata > Actinopteri > Siluriformes > Bagridae > Leiocassis > Leiocassis micropogon. The sequence continues at coordinate 27,457,823 of JAOVVA010000051.1, read as the reverse complement.
TGAAGGAGGATCCTAAAATAGTTTTCCACTCTCAGAACAGAGGAGTTCAAGAAGTAATTTAAATTATATCACGCTATATGTAGTAGGTTTTTAAATTCAAATTCAGCACTTTTAATTTTGCAGGTCCAGGTGCTATGTATTGATTTTAAACGCAGCTCTGTGCTGGTAATTGGGCCTGTGTAGGTTCCAGTGAGCTATTGTGCAGAGCTGCAGAGGTTATTTCTTTCCCCCTTCTATTCCCCTCCAAAGCCATCCAATTAATATGCTAATGAGATGATAAATATTTATGAAAAATGTAAATTATGCAGAAAGCTTTCAGAGCGCTGTGTGGAATGAATTGCTCGCAGGACTTCAAAGTGTTGCTGCGCTAACGAGGCAGGGGAGAATTTGCATACGACTTTAATCAGCTGAATACTGATTACGGTTCATTATGGGCACTGCCAGCTGCACTCTTTGTTTCTGTTCTATATTCTGGAGGGAAAAAAAGTTTTTCACAGTCTGGTTGTCGTGACGATCATGGCAGTAAGTGAGAGAGGGAGCAAGGGGGAATAAGTGAGAGAAAGAGATCGGGAAAGGAAGAGCAGTCTTCTGTGTAGGCTTAGCTGTACTCTACAGTGCATTATACAGCTGTAGGCTGTACTTGTGTGCTAATATTTCGGTGTTTGTACTGGTCTCTAAGTATTTAAAAAAGAGAAATCTGTTCTGGGTTTTACTTTGCTTTTGTGTGGTGCGAGAGACAGTCTTGGATGCTTACGGAGACCATGCTTGAAAGAACAGGTGCAGTTGTTTCTGGTGAGTGGGATTTTGTGCGCGCACGAGTGAGTGTGTGTGTGTGCGGACATGCATGCAGGCATGCTGCACTTTTAATATGGGGAGGTCATGCTTGTTAAGTGATTGCACCACTTTAAGTGTGTGTTATGTACTGTGCTATTTAATGGGCTTCTACATACCAAACTGTGCTGATTTTTATCTAAGAAAATGCAAAGCACTTTGTACTGATGTCTATGTGTAGTAATGTATGATGATGCTTGTTTCCTGTGTTGACAGATGTTTTTTTTGTTTTTTTTTTAATATAACCTACTTATGATAACGTCATGGTATGTTTAGTTCGAGGTCAGTGCCGATGGTACAGAGGAAGATTTTGTTTAAGCTTCTCTCTGTTCTTTCAGATTCTAGAATGAGTAATCCGTCAGAAACAAATAAATGTGCAATGGAGAGCGGGGACGGAAACACTGGTGAGTTACTTGCACAGAGTAGTTAAAAAGATCACTTTTTTTTTTACCCAGTGTTTCTTTTTTTTTCTTTTTTTTGGAATGTTACAATCCGTTATCATTGTTATTACTGTTATTATCGTTACTACTGTGGTTGGAAATGTATGTTGCGCTTTATAGCTCTTATAAGTTAGTACTATATGCAAATCTGTCTTTAACCCTGGCCTCACCGCATAAATATTTTAAAGATTTAAATGTTGTAATAGGAGTGGTCTGACCATATCTGACAAAGGAAGAGTAGTGCATGCCTTTGCATATTAATCACAGAATACCTTTCGATCCTGAAAGAGAGAGCACAAGTCATGTGAGGTTGAAAGGGGATTTTATAGCTTTGATCTATTCAGCAGCTGCCCCTCTCTCTCTCTCTCTCGCTCTCTCCCCAGGTGCCCAAACAAATGGACTGGACTTTCAGAGGCAGACGGTGCAAACAACAAATGCAATCACCAGTGCACAAGCACAAGCCTTGCTTCAACAGGTAATGTGTGTCTGTCTCGCTCTCTCTTTCTTGCTCTCTAAAAACACATAAAACATTACAATTCTGTCTGACTAAAACTAACTAAAGACATTAGGTCAAACTGACCACAGGTATTTGAACCCATTGGAATGTGGAGATGTGTAGAGATGTCCCCAGGGTCATTGTTCTCTGCTGACATGATGCATCCTGTCTAAGTGGCTAAACAGCTTTCGGAAAGACTCTATTATTATCATACGTGTGAATGACTAGTGAAAACTCTCTGTGCACATTTAATATGATCTTTAGAAGTCGATATTTGTGTATCTACGATTGCCTGCATGTTGAGCAGTTATTTGGTTATGCATGTTTGCCATAGATTATATTTAATTTGTTGAAAATGCAAGATTGGAGCTACACAGACTTGGCAGTAAAAAAAAAAAAAAAAAAGATTTTATCTCCTCTTTACAAGGGAAATTAATTGTGCCTATATGCTAATTAGCTGCTCTGCAGTTGCTCGGAAACAGATGGCGGTGAATATGCAAATCGGTGCAGAATTTGCATGCGCTGCATAACCGTTTCTTTAATTAACATACCCCACCTCCCTTTCGTTTTCCAGTCTCAGAGGGCTGCAGTGTATTTTTATCATCATTAAGCCAAGCTGTTTTGAAAAATTTGGACTGTGCAAACTTTCTACGTCTTTCTGCTCATGTCTCTTTGCTTTCCCTCATCTCCTCTTTTTTTTAGGCTAGGAGGGGGTCTTTTGCATATAATTTTTTCCTTCTGTCTGTACAAAAGGAACTTTTCTTGCTTAGTATTTTGCACAGGTCCTTTACCTCATAGTGTTGCTAACTAATGTGGCCCCTTTTCCTGGAGTCTAATCTACTTTAATGAGCAGGTGTTAAACCTCACATCCTTCCTGCTCACCAAAGTTCAGGTAAAAGCTCTGAGCTCTGACCACAGTGTGTGTTCTATCTTTAGTGTAAATCAGAGGATTCTGCTGAGCTTCTGTCCTCCACTCAGCATGGTATACTGCCCCAGACTCAGCTCATGTTGCCCGGCGTAAGTGGCACATTGCCCTTAGAGCTAGTCTTTACACATAGTTGTACTCATCACCATATGCCCATATTTTCTATATCAGCATCTCTCTGTTATTGTTGGTTGTTTGTGCAATGCACATGAATGCAGCATTTTCTTGGACCGCTGGAACGAACACCTGAAAATTCACCAATTAACATCCAAAAATAGATTTATATCTGAATAATAAAGTGGATAATAATACAGTGAACACCCCAACCCTGAACCATGCCATATCTAATGTGCAACTTTCCGATGTTATCATGCGTGTTAATTTATAGTGTTTCGAATGATTTGCTCAGTGCATGTGTTTACCAATGTACCGATCATGCATTACTTATCAGTTTATCCACCAAGTTTGGGTGATGTTGAGACAGCAGTGAAAAACGTTTGTGTGTGTTGTGCTTGTGTGAGGGAGTGCATGTTGTTATTAAGCATGCCATTTTCAGCCTTCATTCTTCATGCCAAAGTAGTGCCTTGTTAAATTAAAGGTGCAGTCAGTGATTTTATTAATTTTTTTTTTAAAGTCAGATGGCTTTAATGTTAATGAAATTGTCTTGACGTTCCAGACACTATTCGTCTTAGAGGTTTTCTGTGATACCCACAGGGCTGTAAACAAATACCCTGCCATGTCAGAAAGATTTTCTCTTGCTCTGGCTTTTAAAAAAAACACAAGCTTCAGCTAACTTTCTTTAAAATCACTGACTATATCTTTAATGCAAAATTTAAAAGTTGAGAGACGTGAGAAATGTATCTAATCTTCCTCTTTGTCTCTCTCTGTGTCTCCTTTTTCATACTATAGTTGACGCTGACGCCAGCACAACAGCAGCTCTTGCTGCAGCAGGCTCAGGCTCAGCTTTTGGCTGCAGCTGTGCAGCAGCACTCGGCCAGCCAGCAGAGCAGCACCACGGGAGCGAGTATCTCTGCCTCCGCTGCCACACCGATCACACAGATCCCCCTTTCTCAGCCCATTCAGATCACACCTGTAAGGATGACACAAACACAACACTCTAAACCATGCTTCTAATCATTTTCTTCAAAATATTGCTCATTGCGCCTTCGTTTTTGAATGTTGAGTGATATGCTGCATGTGATGTTGGTCCATTAGCTCTGTATGTGATGGTTGTTAGGTCATAGTAATGAATGATAAAATAAGACGTTTAAATCATTAATGTTAAATTATGTTATAACATCTGGGTATAACATTTCTGGGTATAACATTTAATTGATTGGAAAGCCCTATATGGTGAACTTTTCCAACTCTTGACATATACAAACCAAGCAATTATAAACACTCCCTGCACAGGGCTGTTGGAAACCCTTGAGTGGTCAGTGACTGGTTTGGGACAATCGCATTACACCAGCTGTTATAAATGGCAAAAGACAAAAGAGTATTAATACCAAGTTTAATTTTTGGCATTCACTTTGGGAATGCACTATTTCTGGGCTTTCGTGGGACCAAGCACAACAGCAGCCCTAACAGTTGCAGGTCGCATATACCCATAACAGTATGAATAAGCAAGGCTGGGGCTGATTTCTTTGCAAAACGACAACCCATGACCCTTCTGCCAGTACACTGGTTGTCCTTCCCTGGACCATATTTGGTAGTTTTTGCATTCCTGCAGCAACTTTACTGCACATCTCGGGCTTTATGAGACCTAGTAATGTAATACATTGCTCAAACCAGATAATTTAATTGTCAGAATATTATTATTTAATATTATGTAGTTTGTTTTTATTCTAATATTCACTAAAAGGCACATATTACCATTTTGCATTGTTCTTCAGCTAATTAAAGCAGTAGAATGAGTTTAGTCCTGCATGGGCCTTTTAGCCCTGGCTAGGCTATATTAGGATCTAGGCCCAGGATTAGTGTGCATTTTGAGTGATTGTGCATTTTGTCTCTTTGTTCTACTATCCTTTTCTGTGTGGTGCATGTGTGTCATAGCAGTTGCAGCAGCTGCAGCAGCAGCAGAACCTCAACTTGCAGCAGTTTGTGCTTGTCCAGCCAGGTCATCCAATTGCCGCCCAGCTGCAGCCTGCGCAGTTCATCATCTCACAGACGCCGCAGGGGCAGCAGAGTAAGTCCTCTCGGCCATTTTAATCTGAGCACAGCCATGTGTAAAACCAACCTGCTTTATAATAAATATATATTTTGTAACTATGATTTTTATCAGGCCTCTTGCAAGCCCAGAATCTTTTAACTCAACTACCTCAAAGTCAAGCCAACCTCCTGCAGAGTCAGCCAAGCATCACTCTTGCCACACAGGTACGGAGTGCGAAAGGGTTGTTAACATGTCTATAGCCCATGTGCAACAAATATTAACCTTGTTCCTAGTTTTTGAAAATGAGAGAAGAGAGTCCCAGTAAAGTTTTAGCTGTCATTGTCTTTTCTGTTACTTTGTGTTTTTCTTGCAATATACAGTAGTTGAACTCTGTCTTCTTAATCACCTATTAATGTTGTGTTCATACTCTTTAGCCAGCAACTCCGACCCGCACGATAGCAGCTACTCCCATCCAGACCCTCTCTCACAACCAGACAACACCAAAGCGCATGGAAACACCCAGTCTGGAGGAACCCAGTGACCTGGAGGAACTGGAGCAGTTTGCCAAGACCTTCAAACAGAGGAGGATCAAATTGGGCTTCACTCAGGTAAACTGCTATACAAATATACATTCAATAAAAAGCTTTTGGGCTTGTCTATAGATTATACTGTGCTAGAAAATTAGACCCATATTTTGCAGTTTCTCTTTCAAGCAGTTTTTCTTTATGTCAAAGGGGGATGTTGGCCTTGCTATGGGAAAGCTATATGGAAATGACTTCAGCCAAACCACCATTTCTCGCTTTGAGGCCTTGAACCTGAGCTTTAAAAACATGTGCAAACTGAAGCCTCTGTTGGAGAAGTGGCTAAATGATGCAGGTATTTCTCTACTCTGGCATCCCCTTTTACTCTTAATGTATAGGATATAGAGCAGATTCTTGCCATAGCGAAGATTGAACTAATTTTAGCATTTTTATAATACACTGTATTACACTTTTAAAAAAAATACATATTATAATGCATATAATAAATGTTTATATTTTGTCTTAAATGTAACTACCGATTACTGTTATGTGGTGTAACAATTTCATAAATGAATCCAATGTCACTTACTTTCAACTTCTTTGGCATACTAGAGCAGATTTGCATGAGTCACAGTAGCCTCAGATACTTATATCCGGCTGTGTGTTTGTACGCGCTGTGTGTGCAGAGAACCAGACGTCGGACCAGGGCCTGTCCAGCCCCAGCTCTATTGGCTCCCCTGGGCTGGGCATGGAGGGACTCAACCGTCGACGCAAGAAGAGGACCAGCATTGAGACCAACATCAGAGTGGCCTTAGAAAAAAGCTTTCTAGAGGTGAGGCCTATCTCCTATTCAAATATTTAAACGTCAATACTTCAAGACCACCTTGTATCCTTGAGTTTGTAGTAAAACTATATACATTGGAATCTTGGATTACGAGCATAACTCGTTCCGGAAGCGAGCTCGTATTTCAAAATTAAGGCAGGGGTAGCTCAGTGGTTAAGGCATTGGACTACGGTTCGAAAGATCCCAGGTTCAAACCCCACAACCACCAAGTTGCCACTGTTGGGTCCTTGAGCAAGGCCCTTAACCCTCAACTGCTCAGATGTATAATGAGATAAAAATGTAAGTCGCTCTGGATAAGAGCGTCTGCCAAATGCGTAAATGTAAAATTAATTTACCCATAAGAAATAATGTAAACTCAAATTATTCGTTCCACAAGCCCAAAAAATAAATACATAATTTTTTTTTACCCAAAATATAAAGTAAAAATAAAACAAATAAACCTGCACTTTACCTTAAAAAAAAAAAGTAAAAATAAATCCCAACAGATAAGTGTTTCCGTTTGTGCGCGCAGGCGCTGTGTGTGTGTGTGTGTGTGTGTGTGTGTGTGAGAAGCTAAAGTAAGGAGCCCCCTTCCGTCTCCCCCTTCTCGTCTTACAGTGTTGCCCTTCCTCTACTCTTTTCGCACACACAACGGAAACACTGTTTTATCGGAAAAATAAACAAGAAATCTCTCTAATGACACTCGATTGAGCGACACACTAACGGAATCACTGCTGCAAAATAAAAAATAAAACAAATTAACCTGCACTTTACCTTTGAGAAGAATCGCTACAGTGTTTCTGTGTAGAGCAGAGAGAGAGAGTGTGCGTGTGTGTCTGTGAAGGCGAAAGTAGGAGGGGTCTGCGTGTGTGTGTGGCACGGTGTCCAATGACGCGCGCACGCAGACACAAAGAGGCTGATGGCTCCGAGTGGCGCAGCGGTAAAGTGCTCACCCTATCATCTGGTGATCGTGAGTTCGATTCCCAGCTAATGCTGTAATCTCTTGCAGCCGGAGCTGTCTCAGAGGGTAGGGATGAGAGGTACTTAGTGCTCCCACATTAATCACGGCTCTACAGCCAATCAGGGGCGTCTGTGAGCTCACGCAAACGAAAGGAGCGGATAGCGCTGTCCTCCGAGTGTGTTATGCCGCACCAAACGGTGCATGAGTGAGCAGTTCCAAAAGATGCGGTCGGCTGGTGTCACGTGGTTTGGAGGAAACATGTGATGGTCTTCAGCCCTCCCGACTGAGTGGTAGTAGTAGCCTTAAAGTGGGAGCCCCCTAGTGACAGGGAGGAATTGGACACGACTAAATTAGGGGAGAAAATTGGGAAAAAAATCCAAAAAAGAAGGAAAAAACTAAACAAAGAGCAGGCTGATGCAGAGAGAGAAAATGGATCTTTAACCTCTCTGAGACTTGCTTTTGCTTTACACGCACGCTGTATACACACGCATACAGACACAAAATAAAATGTTTTACAAACACATGTGGTCACAGCGTTATAGTAAACAGTACACGCGTGCACGGATGTTGATTATACCAGTAAGAGATGCGCACTAAGACCCAGCAGGGGAGACGTTTACCCACAATTCCACAGTGCAAGAGAGAGAAAACCCGTTGGCTCATGTTGTGATCACCTGACGCTCGGCATCAAAACAAGAAGCACATGCGTGATAGATGATACTCGGTGCTCATAAACCAAGACTTGTTTGTTTTCCAAGTCAAGATCGCAAACCGAGGTTTCACTGTATTAAAATCTCACTGTGGGAAAAGTGCTTAAAGTTCTGTTGGCTGCCTCATGCTGAAAGGGCGTCTTTGTCCTCTTCAAGCAGAACCAAAAACCTACCTCTGAGGAGATCACCATGATTGCTGACCAGCTGAACATGGAGAAGGAGGTGATCCGTGTGTGGTTCTGCAACCGCCGGCAAAAGGAGAAGAGGATCAACCCGCCTAGTAGCGGCAGTGCTGCCAGCACCCCCATTAAAGCAATCTTCTCCCCTTCTACACCCCTGGTGAGCTGAATTGTACATTTAAATGAGCAGACCTGCACACAGAAAAAGCAGATGTGTGATCAATTGTTTTAAGAAAGCATAAAGGTTACTGTTAGAGTAAACATTCCTAAGTCTTCTTTTGATCTTTCTTTTTTTTATAGACGGCCAGCACAGCTAGTCTTGTGACCAGTAGCGCCTCGACTGTAAATCCTGTTCTGCCTCTCACCAGCACGAGCATCTCCAGCATTGGACTCACTGGTAAGTTTCACTCAAGCACTGATGATGGGCCTATAAAAATATACACCAGTCAAAGGTTTGGACACATCTGCCATCATCTGCACCTGTTTTTCACTGGTTCATGCCTGAAGTTAGATAAACAAAAATTTTCCTCTGAACCTGGCAAGTCTGGCAGGTATAGGGACTGGAATAAAAATGAGAGTCAAAAGCTTGCCAAAATGAGGGCTTGGCGAACTATTCCTCAAGAGTACATTTTTAAAAAATGCAAGAAAGTCTTTCTCTTTGGAGGTAAAAATATGAAGTGAGAAGTGGCTCAAAACTTGTAATTCTTCTAGGCACGACTTTGGGCTCAACAATTACCAAGACTGCATCCGCTGTTTCCACAGTGCCTGCTGTGACCACGGCAACCTCATCACCCTCACTAAGTCCCTCTCCAAGTGCGCAGCAGGCCATGTCGGCTGAGTCGGCAGTGACTCAGGAGCCAGCAAGCACTGTTACCCAGGCACCCGCCACGGCGGTCAACGCACTGGGCACGGGCCAGGTAATGGTGGCTGCATCTAGCCTGTCTGCTGCCTTGCAGGGAGCTGCACAGCTGCCTACCAGTGCAAGCATCGCTGCCATGGCTGCAGCCGCCGGCCTCAACCCAGGTCTTATGGCCTCCTCACAATTCACTCCCGGGTATGTGGTCTTATGATTCTTATTTGACTTATCATTATTTATTTTATTCATAAACTCATGTTTTCATCTAGGGTAGTGAGTGGATTTAACCTTGCTTTCCCACTAATTTATGTTTCTTTTGTTACTTACCATCAGTTCTTTAACATATTGCAAGTTATTGTTTACAAATAAAATTCTGTTGATGATATACTGAGTCATTAAATCGTTTTGGTTGATCTCTTTCTCACTCACTCTCTCTGTGTGTCTATGTGCATTGACTTAGTGGGGCTCTGCTGAGTCTGGCTCCTGGTGGTCTGGGTCCAGCACTGATGAGCAACAGTACCCTGGCCACTATCCAAGGTGTGTGGAATGGCAAGTACAACCGTGATTTTATTATCATTCTACATCACATTTAGATCACCAGTGTTAGATGAGGATTACTAGTTGGATGTTTTGGAACTTGACTGCCATGAATGTATTGCAAGCTAATAGGTAATCCACCAGACAGAGTTAAGTGTGAAGTGTTTTTCATTGCTGTATGCTTACCATTGAGCTTGTTTAGTAGGCATGGGAATCACCAGTCACCATCCAATACTATATTGTCATGATACCTAGGTGCTGATTTGATTAATATTGCGATTCTGTATCATGATTTTATAAATATCCCAATTAAATAATAATTTCTTTCCCGGTTTTGTTACACTTTCACAAAAAAAGATAACACAACCGCGAACATTTAATTTAAAAAATGTTGTCAGAAACTTAAAAGTTGTATTCCTTAGCTTTATTCACCAGCTCCACAACTGAATTGAAAATTAATAATTAAATGTCACCCATTCCTTATGTTAGTTTTCTTAGTTAGAAACCACGGGCAGTATTTAACAGAGTTTAACATTTAACTTAAAATTTAATTAAACAAAGAACTTAATTTTTAATGAGCAGTACCTATCTCTGTCATCTGCCATAACCATTATTTCTAAGCAATCTTAGCAAAAAATATTCACTCCTACCACTTGGGATGCCAGTGTTGAAATACTTAGTTAGTTAGATAGTTCAGAATAGGTCAGAGTGCACACAACCTGTAGGATTATAAAGAAACTGACATTTAATTGCCCGAATCCGTCCAAAGTGTTGAGCACATTTAAAACTATTGCGAGCACACGCCTGCGCACAGCTTCTATTGTGGGCACACGGCTTCTAACGTGTATTTCAAGACTAATTGGTGCATGTGGTGTTTTGAGACTGGTACTCACTGGTAATGAGTGGGTTTGTGACTAATTCCTGTTTAGAGAAAAAGGCAGATTCAAGGCTTTTTAACAAGCAGAACTTTTGATAATATAACGCCATCAAAATGCGTTTCTGTTGCACCACTTAGAGGCTCGTGCACAGAATTCGTTACATCCATTGTTGTCGGCCATGGCTGACTTTTGCGTTTCTGTTATAAATGTTTTTTGTTTTTTTTTGGGGGGGGGTTCCAATTTTCTCCCCAATATTAGTCGTAGCCAATTCCTCCCCATCACTAGGGGGCTCCCACATTAAGGCTACTACT
>JAOVVA010000051.1:27416611-27436397 GCA_028565275.1 Leiocassis micropogon | reverse complement strand
AAATTCAAATTCAAATTCAAATTTTATTTGTCACATACACAGTCATACACAGTACGATATGCAGTGAAATGCTTAAATGACCGCCCGTGACCTTGAAAATGTAAAAAACAGTTAACAAGAAATAAATAGAACAAAATATAAAAAACTTCAAAAAAGATATAATAAATATAACAACTTATCTATACAATGAGAGAAAATATAAAGATGAATTTAAATGGAAATAAGTGGAAATGACCAGGAAGTGTGCAAACATGCATGTGTGTGTAGATGTCCATGGTCCATAAATGTCCATAATCTGTGCAAAAGTGTTAATGTGCATAAATGTGCAATGTACCATGAATGTCCGGGTATGTGCAACTGTGCATAAGTGTCAATTACTGTGTAGTGTGCAAAAATGCAGAGAGGTTTAGTCTTGTAAAGTGTCCATAACTGTGAATTGTGCAATCTGCAAAGACGCAGAGATTGTTTAGTCCTGAGAAAGGTTACAAGGTTAAAGCTAAAAATAAGCTGATTAACTTTAATGTAATCAGTGATATTATTATAACGCCACGTAGATGTCGGCCTGTCATTCTGAACGTCAGAACTATCTGTCTAACTCATTAATACAAAGAAATAACATTTTGTAAAGTTGAGTATCTTGCACCTTGTTTTTTGTACTTTTGTACTTGTACTTTTTCGTCATCAGCCAAACACACTCCCTGTTCGGTAATCGGAAATGAATCACAGATGAAAAATCAGGAAAGTAGATCGAATACAGATTAAAGTTTGTCTTAAACCGACTCCAGCGCAATAAAATTCACTCATACCACTTCAGTCCTGTTATTTCAGCAGTGAAAATATTCAGTTTAACCTTTCTAATTAGTATTTATTTCTAAAGTCTTTCTAATGTAGTTTGTTTACATTGAGCAAGTAGCTTATTCGACCCTTATTTTAATGGAGATGATTAAATCCAGCACATAACTGTTTATAACATCACTTTTACTCAACATTTTGATTTCACGTATGGCGCAGGTTAAACTTCAGGCAGATATCTAAGTACTGCAAAAGTTTCATGAAATTCTGTCTAGCCAGTTTTGCGTGATGCTGTTGACATAATCTGGCACATAACTGCTCATAACTTCGCATTTACATTTTGACGTATAGACAGAAATTTTTCTGGCATCGGGCCCTCCAATGTATGAAACGTAAAGATATCATTGAAAGCGCGAGTTCTGACCAATTTATACAGATGGAGACTAATCATTTAAGAATGATAAAAACATGGGAAGAACTTGCAATTTTAGATTTTTTAATTAATTAATCGATTAAATTAAATATATTAATCCATGTTCCTTTTTAGACAGGTGAAGTCAACTAACCTCATTCTTTTATCTGCTGGACATACAGCATAACACACTCAGATATAAGCACTATCCACCAGCTTCCTCACATACAAACCCACAGATAGCCTGCCTAGTGTCTCTCTGATTGACAGAGGAGAGAGTGTATGCCACATTATATTTCTTGGCTCCTAGCCATGGATAGCTGTGTCATCATTGGGATTAGGACCCTTTTTATGTATTGTGCTCTGTAAATGTCTCAGTAGTGTAGGTTATTTGGCACAGATGAGGTGATCATGTGACAACAACATCTGGCTGTATGAGACTTCAGTGCGTAATTAGCTTCTTTATAGGATAATGATGCAGAATGAGAATCTAAAAACAAACACAAGGGTTTATTCAATAAAACTAATGAGACATGCTAGACCCATTTGCCATTTGTCAGTTAGACATGAATTAGGCAATCAAGCCACACACACCCACACACATAAACACATAGAAAGCTGAAACGTGACAGTAAAAAGGGAGTAAAGAAAATACTCTTGCATATTTAACATAATGATCATGTTCTTAAGATGGCCATCATGCAACAAGATTTCATTATTATGTAGAGGCTTATAATTAAACAATTTTACATGGTTAATGTTCATTCTATAGTTCATTCTAAAGTCCATGATGTTATCTCAGTTTCTAATAGTGTGAAAATTTAGGTGCCAGGAGGTCTATCGCTTATTTACAGAGAGTGCAAATAGCTAATGCACAAATGCTTATAAGCATTTGAATGTGGGATTACACCTTTGTAATTGCAGCTACATTGCCATGTCTTTAAGGGGTGATAAGAAAATTATTTGCATTTTTAAATGCTTTCATGGTCACAGCCCACTATACCTCAGTAAATCATTTGGTAGACATGTTCCAGCGAACGCTCTCAGCAATTAAAAAAAAACAAAAAACAGAACTATCATCCTGTTACCCGACTAAGCAGTTCATACATACAGTATGCATTACACTTACCTCATATTGCCCTTCCTCTGGTGCTGCTTGATCCTATATGATAAAATATATACAAATACATTAAATGAGTCACATGAACAATGAAAAGTTACTTATAGTACAGATGGACTGTATAGATTATAGTAAATGATTATAGTAATGAGTGATTATGCTTGCACAAACGGTGACATTTTTTTCTCCAAAATGTTACCCAACTGCACTAAGAGATACACAACAAAGTAACTCACCATGCCAGCAGACTTGTTAGGTACCATGGCAAAGGCCTTTGCCTTTTCAAACTAAAAAGTCAGTTGGAAATTGTTTTAGACAAAAGCACCAAACAGAAATCTAGTATCGTTCATTCATTGTCTAAATACTGTAACAATCTCACCTTAAGTTTAAAGTAGAGCGCAGTAAAAATAATGCAGTAGAAGAGCAGAATTGCATCTAGCACATAGCAGATGACGGGGTCACTGAAGTTTGTGGCCTCTGCAAACAGGACAAAAAGGTGGTAAGCTATTACAGGTGGTGGAACTACAATAATTCCTTAATAATGTTGTAACATTATACATATTGAGGTTTAACATGATAATGTATAAAACTCATATATAAAAATTTAAGGGGGAAAAATTACAAGTAAAAATTAAATGCTTTTTTTTTTACAAGTAAATTAATGGTCTTTCAGTCAGGAACAAAAGAAGAGAAGCAAATATTCACAAAGGCTAACTTAAAAAAGCAAATAGATCTGTTTTTATGGGAAGTATAAACAGCAATGCACTTACTTGTAAAGCCTGATTAACTACGGTAATGAAATGCCTTTAAATTGTTCACGATATGTTGAATTTTAAATATGAAACATTTTTCATAAGATAGATTAATGTATACTACATGGCTAACGTATATTAAACATTTTTTAAATAAGGTATTACTTATTAATGACATTTATTTCTTTATTTATGTTTATCTGTTATCTACTAAAAATAGAAACTATGAAGATGACTTATCGTCATGCAAACATACAGTATGCATCACTAATGGGGAAAAAGATAAAATTATTAACAAACCAATATTAATGAATTAATTAATAAATAAAAAATAAATAATTATTTTTAAATTATTTTTTTACTTACTTAAGTCTACTACCATTAATAATAATAATAATAATATTAATAATAATAATTATTATTATTATTATATGTAGTAATAGTAGTAGTATTACATTGTTAATGTCCTTTTCTTTTTTTTCTTTTTTTCTTTCTTTCTTTACTGTGTTAAAGAAAATTATGAAAATATCCTGCAACACGACAAAATCCAAAGTATAAGGTAAATACATTTAAAACTTTGAAAAGAAGGATTGCTATCAGCCACTTGGTCCACAGAAATGAACTGAAGAATGCTATGTATGGCATCGGGCAGCATTAGATCAGATACAGTATATTAAGAAAAATGTGAAACGGTGAAAATCAGCACAGAGAAAATCCAAAAGATGGTCAGACGATTAGAGATGTTTTATATACATAAATAATACACTAATAATAATAATATACTAATAAAGCCCTCCAGGCTATTAGAAAACATTTATATAACATTCAGTTTAAAAGTCTCTAAAGGAAGCTTTATCTTATTTTAACTTCTCACTGTTAACACTGTTTGTGTTAATTGCATTAATGCAGAAAAACGAATAAAGTAATGTATTTCCCTGTTCCCTTGATTTCGTCCTAAGAATATGCAATCTCCTGCATTTCAAACGTAGCTATCAAAGTTTTAAACTATTTATTTATTTATTTGTTTGTTTATTTATTCATAGACTGATGATCTGAAAATATATACATATTATTGAAATACGAATTTTCTTTTCTTTTTGAGGACCAAAATAATTCACTTAAAACAACAGAATTATGATTTTGTGTCCACTATGGGGATGTTGTGTATTTATAAGAGATTTGCAGCTCTTGAGCTCTTGCCCCCAGATGCAAAACTGAAAGTTTATTCCATTAGCTGTCTGTCTTTGGGTTTAGAAGAATGAATTTTGGCTAGGTAGATTTTTTTTATTCCATTGCACATGTACCCTATTCCAGGCTTTAGTATGTCAATTGGCCATAATCTCAAAGTGACTGTAAAGAGAAAATCTACAAAAAAATTATCATAAAAATAATAGTATTATAGTGAGACTCCAAGAAGGCTGCCTGTTAAGTGTATTAAATTAACCTGGTGTTATTATAAACTAAAAGCTATTTTAATCTGCTAAGGGCATGTCTTCCTGTCAGAGACAGAACTGGAGTACTTTCACAGTGTGATGTGTAATTCAGAATGTAGTTCAGTGGTTTCTCGTTCCGAGGTGAGAGATACACGCTGATGGTTTATGTGCATCACTGCCTTTCGATGTCTGCGCTAATGAGGACTTGAGGTTAGTGGTTACAAACTGACCACATGTTTATCAGAAAGTGATAGAACACAAGCACACCTAAGTACATGCTCTCACGCATTATAATTAATTAAAACAACACACACACTATATATAGTGAGTATATATATATATATATATATATATATTGTAGAAAGTAATATCATTTCTGAAAATGTATTGCATAAAACCTAATTAGACAAGTACCTATGTTATCATTATTCTTAATAATACTTAAAGCCGAATTCAGCTAATCACAAGTCACTTTAAGTTTCATTATCATTGGTCTTACACAAAAAATTATTAGGGTATTTTAAAATGCCTAAGATTTATGTACTTAGTGTATAAAGTGATAAATTACTATTTTTAGTTAGTAGATGTAATGGAAAAAAACTGATCTAGATTCAGTGTTATAACTGGTTTTATTCTATACATACTGTATGAACACTTTTTATGTAAACCTCCTCAATGTGTAACATCATCTATTGTAGTAAATAGTACTATAGCAAATATCTTTAGTAAATTTAAAATGTATTACATAAATAAATTGTTGATTAATATGTTAAAACAGTAAGATATTTTACACTAACTCACATAATGTTATGTAAATGCAAACACAAAAGGATTCATGCAAACGTTTTGGACATCACGTCCTCCGAATAATCTTGTGTAATATTTTTACATTTAGAAAAAGTTTCGCTGCTAGTGTTTAACAATAAAAAAATCAGTACAAGTATGATTATTTCTAACAGGGAACAACAACATAAGTTGCACTGGTCTTACATAGAGGTTTAAATTTTATTTATTTGAATTTTATGACATTAAGTTGTATTGTAAAAAATAGAAAAATGGTGAGGGTAGAACCTGGACTGAAGGTAACTTTGAAAGATGAACAATATGAATAAGCACATTTTGAATGTAATATTTGGTGTTCTTCTAATACTTCTATACAAAAAGAATTGTTTTTAAATTGCTACATTTTACAAACAACAAAGAACACCTTATAAAGGGTGGCAAATAACTGACTACATGGATTTTGTTCTCCTACAACTACTAAGACATTTATAATTTGAAACAGTACATAATAAAATAAATATTATAATTTAACACAAACCAACAACAACACTACTACTACTACTACTACTACTACTACTAATAATAATAATAATAACCATAATAATATGCCAGTATAATATTTAAAAATCTATAGAAAATAAATGTAGGTTGTTGCAGTATACTGAGAACTAAGACAATGATTTTGTGATTTACCAATTAAACGTGTAATGATTTTAGTTTTACACAATCTGTTTGGCTGTTTATGGGTAACTTGACTGCAGTGTGAGAAATAATAATGACAGAAATAATGCAGCAGCATGATAGTTACAAAAAAGACACAATAGAAAGACTACAAACCACATCTGAGAGTATGAATCTATGCTATCAGTGAAACAGGTGAAAGACGATGAGTGCTGCAAGTGTTGAAATGGAAAAAAAATTGCATTACAAACAGCTTTTCTTGTGTTGCCGGCAGAACACGATAACCTCAACAGTCATTTTTAATTCTCTGAGATGTAGATTATAAAATATGTTTTCATAATGCAAAATCTATTATTACATTCGACATTAGATTATATTCATTCAAAATAATTATCTCATAGGAAATATGATGAAACAATAAATTAATGATCTCTGTCTTGTATGACTTTAATTAAAACATGATTATTGTTAATGGTATAGAGAAAAATAGAGAAAAGAGCACAAATAATCTTACCTGCAGAGGAAACCAGTAAGGCCAGGCACAGCAGAGCAGCATTCTTAAACACTGCCATTAAATTCCCTGAGACTCCAAAAATGTGTCTGGAAAACTTGAATTCTTATTGTTGAGCTTCGCTGTAGGGTTGTACAGCACTCAACTTTGTACATTTGTCTGAGTACTGAAGCCCCTTTGCTAACAGGAAATGGCCCCAGTGCTCAGATCTGTCGGGTGATCTTAAAGCTTCACTCTCAGCATCTTCTGGTCTCTCATCTCAACACCTTTCTGCAAGTACATCCTGTTTATTTATAGACCACCATACACACAAAAGCTGAAGGACTCTCTAAGAGGTATTGTATGTCATTTACAAGTATACTTTACATATACATTTTACTGTGGCCAATTCACATGATCAAAACTAAATTTTATAAAAATAAATTTATGAAAAGTTCCTAACTACAAAAACATACAACCAAAAGCACTAAACATTAACAGAAACTAACTGAAAGCATTTTGGTTTGACTGCCTTTTACCACTGTCATGTGGTTTATTAAGGAAATTGACTGGAAATTCGTTTTAAGCTTAGTTCCTCTTTGACTGTTTTATTTGATTGTGTGTGCAGGTAGTCCCAGAAAGTCCCCTCTTTGAAAAAATAATTAATTTGAATTAATCTCTCAATTATTTTTTTGAATACTTTAGGAAATCAATGTATGGAACTATTTACTTCTAAGACAATGTTGCATAAAACATTGGAAAAAAAACACAATTTTTGCCCTAATCTTACTTTTATTTATATAGTAATTTCAACAATGGATATTCTCACAAAATCTGGATGTGTATTTAATAACCAAATGCTGCTTGTCTAAATGTAAACATCACAATGAGTTTTTTTGTGAACAGTAAATGCCATTGTGCTATTCTCGAAGTATATTACACCACCCTGTGGTTAAAATGCATGATAGCAAATCAGTACAATTTATATCTACATAAATAGACAAATTTAACAACAAAAACAAACAAACAAACAAAAAAATCTCAAATTAAAAAATATATATTTTAGTTATTTAAAAAATAATAATATTTGACAGTTGTTTCCTGTGACTGTTATACTGTTATTTATAAGATGCCTTTACTTTTCGACACTCCATACAAGCAGGCAGACTGGTGTAAGGAAGGGAAAAACATGGTCAGGAATGTTTAAACAACAGCTTCCGTATGCATTTACAAACCAGCTTACTTCATTCCTGTAGAATGCAACAGGCTATGAAACATTAATGGCTGCTTGTAAAACAATCTATATAAATAAAAGAAAGGTTTTGTCGGTACATTGGTCAGCACTCGCTCTCTCAATGATTTCTTCACGTTTCATGCATTGTAGGACCTGAAGTCTCCAAAAAAGTTTCTGTCTATATGTCTGTATATCAGTATGTCTGTCCAGCCAGATTTTTGATAGCAAACATCAATATTTTACAGGTTTTCCCATTTCTTTTAATTTTAGAGGTACAATACTTGGGTAATATGTACGTGTGTGCTTCTTAGATCAGCTTTTCAGTCTCTGAATTGCCTGTGGTTTTCAATATATGCTAGTCTACAGGCTACTCAGACTAAACTCAATATTTTCAGCATGTCTCTCCATTCTACCAAACTGATGGGGTGAAAGGTTATTTGGCACAATCCTGTGAAGGCCTTTGGGAGCTTCTTCCTAAACTCTTTGGCACCTTCTTGTAAATTGTTCATGTTGTCTGATAAAGCTTATGTGTTTTGCTTTCAGTTATGCAAGTCCTCTTGTTGAATAGGCTTATACCTAGAAGTGGTTTAGCAAACCATGGTAGTTGAGGCGCCATAAATGGCAATTTAAAAAATTTAAAAGCTAAACTGAATATTTTTACTGGGATTAGTTAATATTTTCACCATTGAAATAATAGTCCTGAAGTGGTATAAGCACTGCTAACAAATCCAATTCACAAATCCTGTTCGAGCCCTTTAAATCGCGTCTTATTTTATCAACAGTATAAATCCGAAAACCTGGAAAATCAACTGGAAAAAGGATGATTGTTTTTAGCCTATTTTATATTGCCCAGTCAGGCGTTTGTAGATTTGCGCATGCGCATTGTACTTGTCTCAAACGTTCTCTTCGTCCTGTAAAAGCGCACTACACATGCCATGGTTTCTATGCCTTGAGTAGTGAACTATCTCTCTAGTGGTTTGGTTTTTGGGATACGGCCCATATGTGACGGTTCATCACATGACTAGGGCTTGCTTCCTGGTGCGTTTAGGAGACCAGCGACGGGCATGAGACAAAAACAAACGTGTTTATCTGAACGAGGTTCAGTGTTGTAGGACAGAAACTAATGAGGAAAGACTTCTGCACCGTGCTTTTAAACTGTAGAATTAATTGTATTTGCATTAGGAAACGTGTGTTAGCTGGTTAGAGTGATAATACTGGCTGAGTTGAATTGTTTTGTCTCTTGGCCCGGTGTGTTTTGATTCACGAGACTGGAAACATGAAACCTCACACCCGAAACCTCTCTCTGCCTTCTGGCCTAACTGTCCTGCTGCTGGGTGAGATCTATAACAAGCTTTATCTGCATTCAAACAATAACAATAATAATAATGATAATAATACTAATAATAACACTACTATTACTGTTATTAATAAAGCACAATACTATTTATTACTGTTAGCAATAATATTAAAAAATTCCTTATCAATGTTTTAAAACGAATTACTTATTTTTGATGGACATATTTTTGCAAACTCCGTTTTATATTTTAGCATATTCCATATGTCTTAAGAGATTTCTCACTTCAGGATTTCTCACACACCTTATCACCCTGCTATCTGTGTCATCTGCTCTAAAAGCACAACAGGCTCTGCATGTTATATGTACTGAGTATGGTAAAGGAATCAATTTCATTCTGTCCCATTACAGCTGTAACATTATGCCCAAGTTTGTGCAGTGACGTGCTATCCACCACTTCTGCTCCAACTCCCCCCGCACCTCCCAGTGTCCCCGAGACTGGGTCCTACAATGTCACCAACAATGGCACCGCATGCTTGTTGGCCAGCATGGGACTGCAGCTCAACATTACTTACACCTCTCGCTCACAGGGCAAGGTATGCACACACTCTGAACCTCAAACCGACACACAACAACAACAAACTCATATAAAACTGCCCAACTGTCTACCTTGGAGGAAAGAGAGCAAATTTTTGCCCGGTTGCATTTTTGTTCCGCTCCAATAAATACTGTACTAGGAAAGCAAAAACACAACTAACACAACTGGTACAGAGTACAGAGTAGTGTCTTTGTTTTACCTCCATCTTGGTGTGAATAACTCTGTTGTATAATCAAACAGACTGGCACTGACACTTAACGGACACTGAACCTAATGTTATAGTGTGAGGATTAGCAGTGAAGGTGCTTTTCTGGTTTTATTTGCCATACCTTTACTTCCATTAAACATTTGCATAACTTCACGGTATGGCCAGACACCTTGAAATGTTATGGGCCATCTTAATGGTCAGTTGCTCTGTGTAACTTATAAGCATGGGAAATATTATTATTATTGTTATTTTTATATCTCAAACAAACATTTCCTCACTGATTCTATCCAAGCTAAAGAAATCATCACAGGATTAGGAGGTTCATATTCGCTAGTGGATAATTAGTGCTACACAATTAATCATATAAAAATTTCAATCACGATATGGACCTGTGCAATTATTTAATTGCAGAAGGCTGCAATTTATTATAGGTAATGTACACATAGGTGGGGATTAATGAAGAATTTGTCAATAACTTAAAGTATTTCTTTATTTTTTAGTAATTATGAGGTGATAAATAAATATTGGTAAACATCCTCATAATGAGAAAATTTGTGCCATTATTTGGTGTTAACCTAGATGAATATGACTGAATACAAATGGTACATTTAATAGTTAAATATAACAATTTAAATCGAAATTTTAATGTGTCAGAAGCAAAAAGAAGCAAATTTTTAAAAATTAAATGAAGTTCTAATTATTATTATTATTATTATTATTATTATTATTATTATGTTATTCAGATGATGTTTTTAGAGCAATATTCAAACTTTGCTGCATATTGTTTTTTTGTTATATATATATAACATATATATATATAAATATAAATATAAATTGAGTTGTATCATAAAAACTATATTCTATATCAAATTGTATTGAGGAAAAAAATAGTTATATTTGTTAATTGTAATACTTTGCAAATCCTCTTGTTCCTGTAGGCCGTTCAGGTTATCATAAACTTGCAACCAAATGTGACCAATGCCACTGGATCTTGTGAGCCTGACACTGCAACGATCAAACTCATAGATGAGAACACAAATCTGACATTCTTATTCCATTCAGTGAGTTAATTTCCCTATACTTTCCCTTATTATTTACCCTACATGCTTTCTTGCCACCTAGAGCATGTGTACTTTTCTAAGCACTATTATTCTTCACTCAGTCTAATAGAATTTCAAATGGTGCTTGTTCCTCTCCAGAATTCTTCTACGAATAAGTATTATCTTGGTGGCCTTTCGCTGTCAATCGCCTTGCCAGACATGACTCGTAAGTTGTTATTAAATGATGATTGAAATACTAAAGGTTTTATCATTTAATATATTCAATTGAATGTTTTTTATATCCTCTCAGAGCCCTTGGTTGTCAGTAACACCAGTCTAGACTACCTTCAAGGAACTTTGGGCTACTCGTACATGTGCCATCAAGAGCTGATTTTGCCTGTTGGCGAGAAATTCTCTCTGAACACGTTCCATCTACGGGTGCAGCCATTCAATGTCAGTGGACATGAGTTTGGAGCAGGTAGAATTCTTTTTATTTCTTATCTTTATAGTTGTTGACCCCCGTTTTTTGCTCAATTGTATTAAGCATTTTAACTACAACTTACGTGTATGCCTTTTAAGATAAGATAAGATAGGATAGGATGAGACTAGAGAGGCACATTTCATGAAGAAAATGTGAGTGGTGCTTGCCGTGGCATCATAGACATAGCTATGACATAGCTTTGATACTTCATTCATGGCACTACAACAGACGGTGTAGGACTAGTTACGCGCCAAACTTTTGTACGAAAGAATAATAATAATAATAAATAAAAAAAAATAATAAGCCTGTGAGATAACAATAGTAGTGCTTTGCAAGCACCACTAATAAGATAAGATAAGATAGGGTAAGATAAGATATACCTGTATTAGCCCCACAGTGAGGAAAGTTCTATATTACAACAGCAAAAAAAATTTGCAAACATAAAGTAGAGACAGTACAGTGTCTAAATACAAAAGGAAAAAAAAAAAAAAACAATAGTTACACTTTCAATATTGCACAGTTGCACAATGGTGTTATTGCACAGTTGCTATTGCACAGAAATTCAAGATATTGTAACTATATTGTGAGATATTGTAGCTGTATTTAAGATATTGTAACTATATTGTTAAATTTAAGATATTGTAACAACAGTATATAACAATAATAACATGTGTGTCTTATGGTGACTTTTATACTGTGCCTTTGATTCTTTCCTACTCAGCTGAAGAGTGTCAGCTGGATAAAGATGACATGCTGATCCCTATCGCTGTGGGTGCTGCTCTTGCTGGCCTTGTTTTGGTCGTGCTCTTGGCCTACCTGATTGGCAGGAAGAGAAGCCATGCTGGCTACCAGACGATTTAAACCTGCTCACATAAGCTTTCAAGCCAGAATATGCAAGCATGGCTAATCGATGGACCCTAGCACGTTAAAGCCACACATTTTTCCTGCCCTGCCCTGACCTCTGCTATTCTCATGCTGCCATTATGCCCACTACCTGAGGTGATCCTGTGAATTCTGGACTTTAAGTTGTATAATAACTGGAATGTAGATTATTAGAAAATATTTAATCTGGTGCTGCTCTTGGTATTCTTTTTGGAGTGGGTGTTACTCGGCATGACTGAAAGGCATACTGTAGGTCTCGAGTAAGCACAAACTAGCAGTAAAACTGACAAGAATTTCTGCTTATGGTGTATACAATGATATGCTAGAGTTAATTGAAACGGGACCCTAGTGAGAGTCTCAGGCCTGTCCATCACAATAATGGAGCTCAATATCACAAGTAGGAGCATTAACTAAGGAGAATAGCTGCTATAAATTTGTGCTTTATCACCTATGACAGGCAGTACTGAACACCTCCTCTGCCCTTGACATTATTCAGACAGTAAGGACTCTGAACTCAGAGCCTTGGAAAAGCCAGACATAAAGTTTCTATTGAGGTCAGTCTGCATGCTTGTTTTCTCGTACTGCAGTACAACAAGTTATTGTAACAGTGTGGCATTACACTGTGGTAGCCTTGAGTAAATCATACTGAAGCCGCTGTAGTTTATACCCAAGGCTGCATTCACTGCACTGAGACCTTTGCAATACCTCTCAGACCCCATTATTCTCCACTTGAAGGTGCTTCATGCAATAGTGAACTGGTACTTTTCTTTCAAAACTGTCGTTATTTATGAAGCTTACAAGAATAGCATAAATTTGCAGCATGACTGAGTTCTTATGAAAAATAGTTTTTTTTATACATATAGATGTGTTTGACATAATAGTTGACATAACATGAAAGTTCATGTACAATAAAATTCACACATTATTAGCAAACTGTAAACCATTTAGTGTTAAACATCTAGACTGCTTACCCATCCAGCATGTTTCGGAATGTAAGAAAGCTGTGGTCACTCAAATGAAAATTTCTTATTTATTAATATTACACTCACAGTATGAAAAGAATGGTAATTTGATATCATTTTCATACTGTGAATGTGACTTTTTGATATGAACTTCATTCTGTGTGCAGGACTAAGCAGGATTTATTGCTTAAGAAAGAGTGAGTGTTGATATTATGAACTCTTATACAATGCACTGGACATATGCATATCTTATCTGCTTCTGTTGATGTGTTTATGGTGTTTTTAATTTGCATCTTGGCCTTAATGTGAAATGCTTTGGAACAGTGTGTTTTGAATGAGGACAATGAATGTTTGAATGTTTCAATCCATATCTATCAGTAGAGAGTATGCATATTTACAAATGCAGTGACAAATAAAAGGGAAAAAAGTGGTATAATGGCATTTCTTAATCATTTACAGTAAAGTACAGTACAGTACATGATTATTTTTAATTAGATTAGTTCTGGTGTAACATGTTGTCAGTAAAATTCACTAAATTAGTTGAGAGTCCAACCTTGTACCATTTTAATACTCATAACTGTTCAAATAAGAAAAACCTGAATTGGAAGAGAATAGAAATATTTCACAAGACAACCATAGCGTCCACATGGAAATTCATCACTGCTCATCACACATAGAATATCACCTTTATAGTTAGGCATGGTGGTGGTAGCATTATATTAAAAGATACCCTTGGCATTGTGGTTGCTTTTCTGATTAATGCCCTTCTTAGGTTACTGACCTTTGCTAGATGGCCTTCTAAAGCATAGACATGGTTGGCTGTGTATTCTTTCAACTTTTTAAGAAGGAATTTAATGGAGTCCTCTGGCATGTGAAAATCTGGGATAATTTTATGACAAAACTATGATTGATTGATTATTTTGTAGAACCTTGAAACCAGACCGTTTTAATAGCTTGTTAATCCTCAAACTAATCTCTGTTTTGGAATGCTCTGTAACAGGTGTATTTATATGGCAACATTGTTCACAGGTAGATTTTATTCAAGTAGTAATGCAACTGTAAACAAATTTTGAGGTTTTACAGCAAAATGGGTGAGCATGTATATAGTCAAAGTTAATAAATTATAGAAAAAAAATATTTGTAAATAATTTTATCTAAAAACTAATTGTTTTCCCCTTCAGTATTTTGGCATAGGTACATTTCCATCTAAAAGCCTATAGATATAACAGCAGATCTTTTGATGTTTATATAGATATCTATCTTTATAGATCTATAGATATTTATAATCACAGTGGTAAAAATTAATTCTTGTTTTAAAACAAAAATATGATTTAAAAAACAAAGGAAAAGAAAAAAAAAACATTTAATGACCTATTAGATTTCTCATGTTGAATTTGTTACAACACGCATTCCACATTCACAGTGTCATTTATACTCCATACTCCAGAGTGAGTAGAATATTGTCACCATTATCGTCCAGAATTCTGAGCTTGTATGCATTCTCGACATAGTTCTCTGAGCTTCATGATCGTTGCCATGGAGAGACTTCCAGGCTCCGTAAAGATGTTCTGAAGTGAGATAAGGTCACATGTATCAACAGTTGTAACTTTATGCTATAAATGAAATTATGCTGAAAAAAAGCTTAGCCAATACAATGATGATGAATCATTCAGAACTTTAAATGCATTATCAGTCTACAGTGGCATGAAAAAGTATTTGTCTCTTCCTAATTTTTTCTCCATATTTGTCACACTTAATTGATTCAGATCATAGAACAAATTTTAATATTACACAAAGATACACTGAGTAAATACAAAATGCAATTTTTCAATTATTTTATTAAATAAGGTAAAAAAAAAGCTGTCCAAACCTGCCTGGCCCTATGTGAAAAAGTAATTGCCTTAAACCTAATAACTGGTTGTGCCACCCTTGGTGACAACAACTGCAATCAAGTTCTTGTGGTGACGTCTTTCACATCACTGTGGAGGAATTTTGGCCCACTCTTCTATGCAGAATTGTTTAAACTCCGCCACACTGGAGAGTTTTCAAGCATGAATGGCCTGTTTAAGGATCTTAATCGGATTTAAGTTCGGACTTTGACTGGGCCACTCCAAAATGTTTTTGTTTGTTTGTTTTTTTTTAACTATTCAGGAGTGGACTTGATGATTTGTTTTGGATCATTGTCCTGCTGCATAACCCTAGGTTTGGACATCTTTTTACCCTTAACATGATCCAAATCATTTAAGTATGACAAAATATGCAAAAAAAAAAATCAGGTAATCAGGCAAATAGTTTTTCACAGCACTGTAAATGTAAGACAACAAAACTGGTGGTTTTAGAATGACTTTGTCACATTACCTGCATGAACGCATGACAGTTCTCCACAAACTCCCCATGCGTGATCTGTTTAAAACACTCGCAGATGTCTGAAAAATTTCGCGCCTGCAGGATCACTTTCTGGTGATGACGAATTAGCGTGAGGGCCACGCGGAACAGGATCTTGGAGCCCTCATAGAACAGGCAGTCCCATATTCTCAGCACTGTCTGGCAAGATAATACCACAGTGTTCGCGGGTATTCTGATCCACTTTAGAAACAGGCCCTTATTCATTGATGATTATTTGAAAATTATTTAATTGAATTTAATTTGAAATTTCAATGGTAATATGAAAGATCAAAGCATATCTACAGATCCCTCCTCACCTCCATGGGAAGGACATCAATGTAAAGGCAAATAAACCACCTTGAGACCACTAGGCCCCACATGACATTGTGTTGAGTCATAATCTGCCACACTGCAGGCACCTTAGACTTCACCAGCTCTCCAAGAACTTCCTGGTCTGTCTTTAGCCCCAGCATGGCTGGTGTGTAGTAATCTAGGTTATAGATGTGATTATTTCACATTATTATTTAATATTTGGGCATTATTACTGGTTGCAATAAAAACTGACAAAGAAGCTTGACACATTTTAAAGGATTTGGGGTGGGGGGGGTGATTCAATACAATTAAAGAAAGTCTGAATAGGGTCAAATAAATTTAACAAAAGCACAATTCAGATTATGTAAATGTTTTATAAATAGCTGTCTGTTTAATTTAGAAATGTATGTCTTCTTTTAGAAATAAAAGAAGACATAAACACTCATATGAAAGTAATTCAGGACTTATTTTCCTATATTTTAGTTTTTTAAATTTGTCAGAGCAGTTGTATGAAAAAAAGCTGTTTTTGTGCTGTTTGTTTTTATCTCTGTACCAATGTTATTCTGGAGAAGTGTGCATTGCTTGCCCAGCAGGGGGCACCGCTTTCCTTGTCCGCTAGCTGTTAAACACAAGCCCCTTTCCCACAGTCTCATGATACTCTATTCCAGAGGTCAGCAACGTTTACTCTCTGAAGAGTCATTTTTGTTAAAAAAAAAAAAAAAAAAACATCTGTCTGGAGTTTCAAAAACTGCCTAATCCTCTTACATGCAGGTATTGCAGTCAGTTGGCGTCAGTAGGTGTTAATGACCGTAGATATACAAGTTTTACCACAAGGTTGCTGCGGTAGATGATGATGATGATGATGATGATGATTCATGATTGCAATATTTAATGCTTCAGCTTTCCATTTGCATTACAATAATGCAAGGTTTTGGTGCATCTCTGAAATAAAATAAACTACTACAATAAAGAAAACATTCTCAATGCTGTTCACATCAGATGTCTTACAGGCAATAGAGTATGCAGGAGTTTATGTCCTTAGTTTGCTGACTAGTTATATGAAATGTTTTTTATTTGCAGAAAGGGTCAGTGAATAGGTTTCTAAACAGCTTACTATCTTCCAAGTTAAGTTTGAACTAGCAGCAGTAGAAGAGTTTGGAGATTTGATCCATTTCTTAAAACTACATTTGCTCTGCTTTGCTTTCTGTAGCAGTTATTAAACAACTCTTTCTTTCCTTATAAGGTTAATTGGTGTTCCCAAATTGTCCTGCATTGGATCGGCACCCTGTCCAGGATGTACCCCGCCTATAGTGCCTAAGTCTCCTGGGATATGCTCCAAGCCCCTGCGACCCTGTATAAAGAATAATGCGATATATACTGTAGATGATGAACGAATGAATGAAAAATGATTAAAAATGTCGGATTAGTTTGATTTTCATCTTGACAAACGGCTGGAATGGCTGTGTACTCTGACTGAATTGATCTTTGCTTTAAGGAATAAAAATAAATCACTGACCAGGTAAGATTCTACTCAGCAAAGCGTCCATTAACCAGAAGGATTTTTCTTCATCTTTAGTTATGATAAGGAGGTATCCTGCAATAAAGTTCATCCCCTTGAAAACAGAAAAAAAAAGTGAATTGACAACACAAATATTTGCAGGGAAACAAGTTCAGCAAAATTTTTGACTGCGCAAATATTGTCAAAGCTGTTAGCTAGCTAAATAAATGACTATAGGCTGATAAAGAATAATGTGCATACTGTCTTAAATGCAACTAATTAAGCAAAAAGAAGGAGAAGATGAAGAAGAAAAATATATCTTGGGGAATAATGTGTCAGTGTGCTTGTATTGTACCTGACAGTATCCAACATCCTTGTTATGGTGTCCATATGCCAGTAGAACATTATATAGAGCCTTCAGTAAACAAGGCTGGGAGGAGTCGTGAAACTGAATGTTGTCTGGGAAAGTTCTGTGCAAGTCTGACAGGTGACATGATCATGTCAGTGTTGGCTTCAAATAAGACAAAAACTCTTGGCTGACTGTAACAAGGTTACACATCTAGAAATAAAAAAGGATGAGACTGACCAGTGCGTATTGTCTCCTCCAGCGTGGGGTCATGGTGACCCTTCAGGAGAGAGTGGTAATAACCACAGTTCATCTGCAGATGCTGCTGGGCTCCACTGGCAGCCATCCAGATCAGAGTACGGTGTTCGTTGGGAACACCTTTCCTCACATACCTCTTCACTGCCAATAATCAACACGATCAACACAATAATGAGATATACTGTGTATATGTGACAAAGATTAAATTGCGATAATAAAATAGAGGTCAGTGTGGAGGTGTAGCAAGGCCACCTTTTATATTCTTATCCATTTTTGTGTTTTCTTTTAAAAGTCTTGACCACTTTTCTGATCTTCTGGCAAGCACTGGTAAATACTCAGACATCATTTCCTCATAGGTTTCAGAGTTAAAATATTTAGAATGCTCAAATCCATACTTGTCGACTCTACAGAATGGGAAAAAAAGTTCAGTTAAACTTTAAAAATAAAAACGTTTTAGAAAAATGACAAGCATATGCGAGATACTTATTATAAATTCTTTTACAGGCCAACAGAGTAAACAGAGAAATGTAAAGAGGGAAGGATTATCCCAAAAAGAGAAGTAATGCAAAAAGAGAAAAGGTAGCACAAAAGAAAAATAGATACTTAAAAGAGTGTATAAAAAGATAATTAAAGATTTTAATCTAAAAAGTAAATTTGTTGCTTATAGAATTTCATGCTTAAAAACACATTATTTATTATTATTATTATTATTATTATGTTTCCAGCTAAAGATTAAATTATAAGGAAAAAAGAGTTTTACCAAAACTGAACACAAGGTATAATGTTAGGGACCTGGCAGGTCAGGACAGATAGAAACAAATGCAAAAACAGCAACAACAACAAACAAACAAAAAGATCTGTTAGGTTGAACATAAATCAAGAATAATAATTTATATACACTTTTAGACATTAGTTTATTCAGAACACTGATATATGAGGGCAGGGGTAGCTCATGGTTATAATGGTTAAGGCACTGAGCTACTGATCAGAAGGTCCTAGGTTTAAACCCTAACAGTAACAAGCTGCCACTGTTGGTCCCTTGAGGATTTAACTGCTCAGGTGTAAAATGAGATACAAATATGGATAAGAGTATCTGTCAAATGTCATAAATGATAGGTAAACTGATATATTGTCAATAACAACAACGGGCCGTCTCAAATTATAACGAACAACGCAGATAACAACCTTACAATTTAAAAACTAATAATATTGAAAGGGGCGACAATAGAGCAATGGCTAACTGTGATCACCTGACATACAGGTGATACTGCCTCTTACCGCTCAGAAAAGATCAAAGGATCTAAATGATACAATATAATTTAAAAAACTACCTCTGGTTTCTGTTTGAAATGCCACCTTCAGCAGAGTCATAATCCACCGGGAGATTCATGTCCGTTCACTTTAACCACACTTCACTTTTCCACGCTCTACTTCATTAGGCTCGCAGAAAACCTCTAGATACCTGGTGTATAGTTACATAAACCCCGCCCTTCATGCAAATGAGCAGTAAAACACTTACAGTAGACACACTGCTCCAGATAGGAACATTATTAAGCCTTATGTGTAGTGCACGTGTATGGAAATACACATTTGGGATTCAACCTACATATACATACAAACTCATAATTTATGATCCAAAGTCCACACAAGCACATTTAGCATTAGATAATACGCTGGGTATATTTTTCCTATTTTTATTTTAGAAGAGTAGGAGAAATAATAGGGGAAAAAGACAGTTTCTGCCAGTAGATGGCGCTGTCAACCTACTATACCTTGTGTAAAACCCGAACGATCGATTTTCATCTGCATTTCTGCCTATCTCCTG
>JAOVVA010000051.1:27392056-27409854 GCA_028565275.1 Leiocassis micropogon | reverse complement strand
ATATGTATGCCATCAATCTCATACACATGAGACTGAGGAAAATACACATTAGGGAAATACACTTGCTCATGATTTTCTCAGCAAGTAGTGATTTTTGGTTCCTTGAGTTTTGTTAAGCCGAATTTCATGCTGGTATTCTACAGTGGTTACTGAACATAAACCAAAGCCTTTTGGGTGCTTGTAACAGGTTGTGTAAGCATTCTGTGTGTTTGCTGACCTTTTCTGCAATTGTAATTTGTTGTAGATCAGCTGCAAAGACTAACCTCACTGCAGATGGACTGGTCACTAAATTAGGAGAGTGTAGTTCTAAATGGTCCAAATCAGCTTTGCAGGTCATGCACCAGCTGTGGACTGAACATGGCTCTCTTGTACAAGCACATCAGGAGGTGCATACTGTGGCCAGCATCGGACAGGTAGGTTTCTGCTTAAATCATATAATAATACCCTATACCTGGTGTCTCAAACTCAAGTTCTTCCCAGGCAACATCAGCATTAAATGGGTCTGTAAATGAACTTTATTGATTAACACCGGTTATCTTAGACACTTAAAGTAGGTCTCTTCTATGGAACCCAAAATACTATTAAACTGCATGCAAGAGTATGTAATAAAATGAATTATACCAATTAAAAAGCTAAAACAGGTACATTTTCAATGTCTTATTTGTAATATGAGTATCTTACATGTATCATTTTAAGAAATAGATTTATGAAGAACTCTGCTAAGAACTCCTTAGTCTCGTGTCAAGCTTGTGTTTGCACTTTTTCAGCGTCTTTTAATTTGGTTAGTAGGTTTCTACACTGACATTTATCATTTCGAATCGATCGTTGAAGCTAAAGGTCTCTCTAGATCTCTTGAATCTAGATATTACTAGCCTGAAATGAAAATGTTGAGTCCTAGGTACTACTACCTTGAGATTGACACATGTACCCTAAAGAGTAGTATAATCTGTTATCCTTTGGTGAAAGGAAATTTGTAAAACACAAGCTGTTCACTTATAGCTGGTGGATATCCAGTGGAAGCTGGGCATGGCTGTAAGCTCTGACACATGTCGCTCGCTCAACTCCCCGTACATCTCTGTCCTGATGAAAGTTGCAGACACATCTGGAGAAATTTCTTACAAGTCTTTCGAAATGACAGTTCTTCAGTTCCAGGTTTGCTAAGAATTACTTTCATTATTAAATGCCATTCAGTTGATGTGGGCAGACTTATATGATTTACACCAGTCTTTTTTCTTTTTCTTTAAAAAAAAAAAACAGAACTTCTACAGACAGTTCAAAGAAATTGCCTCTGTTCTGGAAACTGTGTAGGAGTTCAGTGCCAAAGGTTCAGCGCCAAACCATTTCTATTCCAGTCTATAGCCTTTCAGTATTTACTGACTGTTTACATTTAAGCTCTTTTGAAATGTATGTTTGATATGTGACTAACCCATGGTGGGATATTTAACTACGTATTTGCCATAAAAGGTATTTCATGTTAAATGTGATTTCCAAAATGATTTGTTATGAACACTGAATAATCTGTAAATAAAGCTATTTGCTTGCATTTGTAATAGTATTAATCTAACTTTACCTTAAAAATAAAAATGGATAGATGAAAGCATGTGAATGTCCAGTTTAAAAAGAAAATGATTAATAAAAGCCAAGTGATTTGATGTAGTAATTAATAATTTATACTGTTATTATTAAAACACTATTACTGGTGTTAGTTAATAGCACGCATCATGCCGTCTTATGTATCTTGTTTTTTAAGCCCATTAAAGTAAGATTTACAAATAAAACCTAAATACATTTGCTGATAGTTTTACTGTTTTATTGTTCTTGGAACACTGAATTTGTAGTATGTACTAAATATGCTTTTAGATTAAAACCAGAGGCCTGATTTATGATTGGAGTGATAGAATAAGATGTTAAAATCCAAATAATAATTTGTTGTTTTTATGTTTTGATGTTGTCATACCCAAAGAGTGTACTTGACAGGAGAACTCTTGCCGTGTGGTAGGCCACACAACCACAGGGTGGCCTCGATGGGGTTACATGTCTTGCATATTTTATCTATTTCTGGGAGTAAGAGAGCTTGCATCCATGGCATCTTGTTACATGCAGGGCATCAGTAGCATTCTGAGCTAAGTATGCTTTCTATGTTTTAGGAAACAAAAACCAAATCTTTTTAATGAATTATGTGCTTTTGGACATTTAACAACATATAGTTGGTCTGTATCATATCAGTTGTATCATTGGTAATAGAAACAAAAGTATATTCCCTACTTTAAACAGCAAACTCAAATGGCAATAATGGATCCAGAGAATATCATGTGTACACCTGGCATGATTTACGAACAGTTCCATGCTCACAAACATTCATTTAGACAACATTATCAACATTCCACCTTCTGGCATGTTTTTGGAAGGGACCTGAAGGACACTGATAAATCATGCAGAACTCTGGACAGACAGTAACCCGCGCTCATTATTGAGTTGGGGACCGTGGAACATTGAGGTGGCGACTACCCAGTGCATCACCATGCCACCTGTGTGAATTAAATATGTTTAGTTGAATGCATTTTCTCTTTATATTGCATTTAATGACAAAGGGGAATGTGGGAAGCTGAATTCAAGCTGCTGTGATTTTCTTTTCTAACACTTTTGCTAAGCTGTTTTTACATCTGAATGTAAAGACCTGTTACACAAGCAGCACAAGTATGCATGAGTTTCAGTTGCACCACACCTAAAGGGCATCATGAATATTATGTAAAGTACATATATCAAAAATAAAAAAAATTGTTGCACCCAGTAACATTACTACCAGTTAGTTTTTTTTTCCATAGATAGATCAGTGAAATTAAAAAGGATTGTTCTTTATATAAGTTATGAGTTAATTGGTCCATGCTTTATTTGAATTAGGGGTGTCAAACCAGGATGTTTGATTGTGCATAATAACAACACATCTATATATCTATATCTATATAACCCCCTGCTAAACTAATGCAGTGTAAACTAGTGCTTGGAGACTATCATGATAGAAAGATTTCTTTTTTTTTCTTTTTACTATGATCACATAGCCAGCTTGAAGTCCGAAACACTGGCCTCCCAGAAACTCCTTTAATGGAACAAACATCTGGAACAGGCTTGGAGCTGTATGGGGGATGTGCCAATAGCTCCCAGCCAAATTCCTGTAATGTCCAATGGTGTTTGTAAAACTTAATCTGAAGTTCTGGTTTTACTTGAACGCCCCTCGTACTTTATTATACTGATCTGTGCTTGGGTTCTTGTGCAAAAATGTTAATGACAACCACAACACTGAAAATCAAGTAACGTCTGCAAAAGTCTGCGTAACAAATATATACTATAAAATAATTAAACATTGGTTGGTCACCACAGCGGACCATCTAGTCCACACACAAGCTTGGCACAGGTTTTAACGCTGATGCCCTTCCTGACACAACTCTTCCATTTTATCTGGGCACTGCATTCAGTGGCTGGAGTTTGGCCATTGGCTTGGAAGCGAACCCGGGCCTTCTGCATGGTAGGTGAGAAACCTACCATTGAGCCACCAATGCCTTTACATGTTAATGTCAATGCCTTTACAAGTAAATTTTGAGGCTGTGATGAAAAAATAGAATTCATGTCATGTGCGGTGAGAAGGAAAGCTTGTAACCACACCAATCCTGTATCCATTATCTTGAATACCCCAGAGCAACTTTTAGTGTTAATTAGGAAACTTTTAGTCAGTCCTCACATCACATGCATAGGCAGGAATGACTCCGCCCCCAGGCTCCAGAACCCTGTTATGGACACGCCCCCGACAGCACGTCATCGAGTTATTGTGCGTTTGCTTTTAGTAGCTAAGAGTTGTTTAAATTCAAAATGAATGTGGGCTCATTTTTATTATAAAAAGGTCTACAAGATATGTATAAACGGTTAACAGACTGTGCACACATGTAACCCCTTATACTTGTCACTGCTTAGTTAAAAAACAAAAAAAAAAAACTGACGGCAGGACAGAGTGTTATTTGGGACATGGGTACCGCCTATTCCCCCAGTCAGAACCACGCCTCCTTGAGCTGCAAGCCTGGCAGAAGAGCACGACGCTGCGCTGCGTCCGCTGTTTATTTACAGCAGCGAAAAAGCTAGAACAAACTAAAGTTGTCACTACTACAGACAGACGTGTCCGTACTGCAGTGTACGAGTTGTCAGAGCGGTGTGTCCGAACTGTAGGTGTCTCTACCAGCAGCAGGAGGAGACTCCACGGTGTTGTGTTTACACGCGCTTCACTCGCCACGTTTCAGTGCGCTAACTTCATTAGCCTTCTCAATGGAGGCACTTTTCAGGCGTGAAAATAAATCGCAAACCACGAGCGACTTATTATATCTTTAAGAAGAACTGCATGTCGCTGACTTGTAAGATTTTTGGCCCCACTTGTGCACAGAAGGCTTGTTTGCGAGCGACGGGACAGGGTAGGACAGGACGGGCAAAGCAAAATAAAACACACCCTTCATGTGATTTGGTGCACGTCTGGTTTCGGGTTTCTTTTTGTCCTGGTCGAGTTGAGAAGTGAAGATGGAGGGAGTGGAGGACAAAGGGAAAGGCAAGGAGAAGAGCTTCTCGCTGTGGTATGTGGGCTGCAGCTCGCTGGACCGCCGCACCACGCTGCCCATGCTGCCCTGGCTGGTGGCAGAAATCCGCAGGAAGAGCGAGTCCGGTTCGGTCCAGACTCAGGCTCGGATGGTGCAGCTCTCTCTCAGCCCCCCTGTGATCCGCTGCGTTCCGGCCAGCAGCTGCAGCTCGTCCGTCTTCATATTTGAGCACAAAGCGCAGTGCATCTCGCGCTTCATCCACAACAGCCATGACCTCGCCTACTTCGCCTACCTCATCCGCAGTCAGCCGGACGACCCGGAGTGCCAAATGGCCTGCCATGTGTTCAAAGCGTGCGACCCCGATCAGGTGCGTGTCCTCAAACACCTGGATATATCATAGTCCATCAATTGCATGTTTTTTTTTTTTTTTTTTTTTTACATTTATTTCTTAATAATCCGAATAAAGAAATATGGACGCGCAGCTGCACGTGTGAGTGAAACCTCATGGCACGAGGAAAGATAAACATAAATCAGCTAAGAGCTCTTCTCATGCTTCACTTATCATCATTCACATGCACGTACTTGTGTAAGTTGCGCAAGATTCAATAATCACCCCAAATCCAGTTTGCAATAATTTCACAGTGTTTTTTCAACAATTTGGGGGCTGAAAAACAATTATTCTAGATTTGTTTAAACTGCATACTTTAAATAAAGACAGACAGACAGTCAGTATATCAGGGAAAAGGATGAGAAAGCAATACTGCCTTATTGGCCAAGGTAAAACTAATGCTGTTATTAAAATAGCATTATTTGGTGGTAGTTACTGATTGGAAGGTTGGCAGTTCAAGCGCCAGTTTCGCCGGGTCGCCGCTGTTGGACCCTTAAGCAAGGCCCTAACCCTCTCTGCTCCAGGGGTGACCTATAATGGCTGTCCCTGTGCTCTGACCCCCGGCCTACTAGCAAAAGCTGGGATATGCCAAAAATAAAGAATTTTACTACTATGTAGTAGATTTATTTGATTGTGTAGAGCTGCTTTGCGACAATGTCAAATGTTAAAAGCGCTATACAAATTGAATTGAATAGTAATGTATAAGTGACGAATAAAAGATGAACCCAATTTAACGTGAGGACTAAAATACTGTTTCAGCTGTTGTGAGGTGGTACAGCGGCACAGTAGTTAGCACTGTTACCCTGCTCCTCTAGGGTTTTGGGTTGATTTCCATCTTGGGGTCTGTGTAACTGGAGTATGCATGTTTTCCCTGTGCTTGGTGGATTTCCTTTGAATCCACCAAGCTTGTAGTGTGTGAATGTTGACTGGAGGTCCTAACACGTTTTTAATAATGGCAATAAATACAAGGGTCACCATTGGCCTCCATGGTTCCTAATTGGACTACAGAGGTTCGTAGATGGAATGGATGGTAAACATGGATGGATGGATGGATGGAAACGTGTTGTGAAGTGATACTTGGTATGGACACACTAACACAAATAATTTATTATTTTTTAGAATTAATTCTTTGAAATTCGCTCATGGCTATTGTGTGAAAATAATAACATATTCTGTCAATTTTATCAGCAATACTGAAAAATACCGAAGGTTTCTCATCTCAGGGAATTGTCAATGTATTTTCTGAGAAATGCATCAACCTAGCAGAGTGAAATACAATACAGTATACACAAACTGTCTAGTGGCAACATTTGTTGAAATGGTCTGACAGTTTAGCAGTGAGCACACATATCTCTTCTGTTGTCTCTGGATATGAGCGAGCATGTTGTTAGGCTTGCAACCTATGATACAACCTGTATACAAACTGATAAGCTCACATGTAAGTTTAACTGGGGAATAAAACAGAATTGTGAATAAAAATAAAATATAATAGAAGTTGTGTGTGTGTGTGTGCGCGCAAGTCATGCATATATGCACGAAAAGTTCCAAATGTTGTTCTTCACCCATGGTTCTAAATGAACCGGCTCTCTGTCTTTGTATGAATGAAGTCATTTCGTGGGTTAACTTGAGCCAGGACGATCTGTTCCTGGAAAAAAAGGTATCGTGTTAGTGCATGCAATACTCAAGAATGCCACAAAAGCAACTCATGGTAATGTCGTTATGCAAGTAAAACTGGCTGGATAACACTTTGTACCAGATAGACAGTGAAGAATTTTCAAGTTCTTTGCCACTACTGGACCTGTAGCCACACACAAGTTTTTTTAATTTTTTTATTTCAATCTGAAAAATCTCTCAAACATCAAACACTAATATTCGTGCTACAGTTAAAAATACAGTCTGAAAACTCCTGTTTCTGGTCTAAAGTACAAATACTAAAATACAATACTAATTACAGCTTAATTAAGAACTGAAGATTGAGGTGTTCCATCAGGTTTCTGTGAAATGTTGTTGAGTGTCCTCAGCATTTGTGTGTTTTGTTTGTGCCTGTTAGATGGGACTTAGGTGTAAATAGTAGGATCTCCAAACTAGTTGGCCTGTGTTTAGGATTGTTCAGTGTTTTTAAATAGGCACTATAAACGTTTGCTTACAGAATAACTAATTCCTATGGGTTGTTCCTTCAGAATATGGGTCTATTTAAAATAACCGATGAGATGCAAAGACTGTGTGGTTGCCTGGTTAGCATTAGCCATCTTATCTCACTTTGTATGAGATAGTGAACAATGGCAGAAAATAGAGCTCACTACACAGGCCTACCAAATGAATCTCGCAGTGTGTGCACAAGCACGTTTAGGCAATTGTTATTGTCACTTAGACACACATGCACATACATATTACAGTACATATAATTATATTATAACATTGTGTGTCTGTCCGTTGACCTGTCTATCTGTCCATACTGTGTATACAGTATGTGTGTGGGTGTATATATGCGCACACGGGGATCTTTAGATGGAGACCGGTCAGTGTGCCCATTCCAATCCCTGTCCACCAAACAAAAGTACCTACAGTGGGCACGAGAGCAGCTGAACTGGACCATGGAGCAGTGGAAAAAAGTGGCCTGTTCTCATGAATCACATTTTTCTTTACGTCATGCAGACCCATATTTTAGGTCTTCATGGCCAGTGGTTTTTTGAGTAGTCGGTTTATTTAAAATGCTGGCTCCCGATGAAAGTGCTGATTTTTAAAATGTGCACCCTCATCCCAGCACGTAGCACCAGACATTTCCTTCTCTCAAGCACGTTGGAGGGAAATGAGGCCAAGCAAAGCTGTTTGTTTTAATTGTTTGTGCATTTATCAATGTTGCAGTGGCTGCACGCTGTATATGCTGCCATTGTTTTGTTATCTCACAAGAAGTTTTGTAACAAAACTACTTTCACAAATAAATTTAGAAGAGCAAACATAAGCTGCTTTAGTAAAGTTTTCTTACAGGAGTCTTCTTAAGAGTCACCACACTTGCCCTTTTGTTTTCTTACATATTTCACTAAAGTTCACTAATTACTGTTACTGAATACACTTTTAAGCACAGTTTCCATCCTTGGTAACTTGCAATTTTTCCTTAGATGTAAATGAAACTGTCACTTTAGACCTTATACACACATGGCAATTGCGACACGTTAAAAGATCACAACTGGACAGCTGATATGCTTAACTGTTGGCAAACACACTTGGCATTATGATTTCATACTTCGTTTCTGCTGGAACAAGTTTCATATACTTTAGTCACATTTCTGCTAACAAAACTAATAAATGAATGGCAGGTATGACAACATAAGCAACAAAAAGTGGCTTCTTTTCACCTCAAGACCCTTCAGTCTCTTATGGGGGTTGGGAGAATGTGACACATCGCCTTGAGACATACCAGATTAATCACTTATCTCTTTGTAAAACATGCCAGTAGCTAGAAATCTAAGTATGAAAAAAGATTGGACACGCACTGGAATGGCACAGGGTCTTTATGTTGGCAGAATTAGTGCTGACTCTGAAGGGCTTCACAGCATTAATAGAAGATGCTGTGGCACACAGAACCGAATTGTAGGCTAGATATCATCCTCTAAATAAAACAAACTAAAAAAAAAGCGGTCAGGTTCTAAATATCCATTGCCTCCTATATGCATGTCCTACTTTTCCAGTTATGTCAATTCTCCCATTTGCACTGCCTCAGTGTATGACTGCCATATGCACAGTTCAGCTTTTCCTCCCTTTCTTCTTATCAACAAAGAAACTAGTCTTACCTTGCTGGCTTTTAAAAAAAAAAAATTTTTTCTGGTGGCATAGTGCTAAGCACTGTGGCCTTGGGGTCAAGGGTTCAATTCCCAACTCGGGTCTGTGTGTGCGAAGTTTGCATCTTCTCCCTGTGCTGATTAAAATAAATATGCAATTTCAAATTGATAACATAATCCTCATACTAAGATGTCGTAATTCTTTAGTGAATCATATGAACTGGTGTTGATTAATTGGGGTTTAGGTAGTCTTCATGTGTGTAAATTTACAGACACCCAGGAGAATGAGTAGGGTTCTTAATTTTCATAAATGCT
Organism: Leiocassis micropogon; assembly: GCA_028565275.1. Classification (NCBI taxonomy): domain Eukaryota; kingdom Metazoa; phylum Chordata; class Actinopteri; order Siluriformes; family Bagridae; genus Leiocassis; species Leiocassis micropogon. The sequence continues at coordinate 27,400,798 of JAOVVA010000051.1, read as the reverse complement.
TCTATAAATGAGGTCCATCGTTGACTTTATTTATAATTTCACACCAAATTAATATTAAAATAATAATGATTGGGGTAGGTAATTTTTCATTTGATTCTTTTGAAAGACATTTACTTACTTATTTTAGCCTTTGTTGTCATATTGTCATAGACACACGATTCAAAGTGCTTAAACAAATGGTTTATCTTAAACATAGGAATTCCATCTGATTTTATCATTCGGAAGGTGTGGCTTGCCGGGAATATTGCCCATGGCTGGGACAAACAATTTAAAGGGCACACAAAACACACAGATTGTAAAAAAGGTAAACAATAAACTGTAAAATATAATCAAAATCAAATTATTTCTAAAGCGTAGTTCAATATTGCTTTATCAACTTTGTCTTGTGTTAAGTTAACCACTCCATGTTCCTTTTTTTTTTCTTTTTCCCATTTTTTTGTTTTATATGATGTAATCATGGTGAAATACCCTGTGCTGGGATGGGCTCCAGGCCCCTGTGACTCTGAATACAGGATTACGCGGTATAGATAGTGAATGAGACATATTTCAGATGGTTTTTACCCTGTACGTAAATGGACTGCTAAACTGCCATGGGCCACTCTTATCCATCTACTACATCAAGTTCTGTCCTTATAAGTGCATTGGTGCCTGCGTTCAATTTTAAGGACAGAATCTGGTGTTTCATTGCAAACCAACATTAATTGACAGTAAATCCATGCCACTTCCAATGACATTCTACTGTAAATGGGTTGCACTACTTGTATATTCTGGTTTAATGAACAGAGTGGTTGAAGAGAAAGCAGGACACTCAATAAACTTTCTGTAGTACAGTAGAACAGTTGGTGTCTCTTGATTATAGTGTTCTTCTAAAAGAATAGAGCTGTACTGGGAATTTGCTCACATCAGGTTTTCTGTCATTTGCCTAAAACAGCATCAGTCATATGAATGTTTCTATAAAACAGACTAATACATAAAATTTTGTAATAAAAACAGGTTTTGTCAGTAACCAGTGTTTAAGAGAAACATAGCTCTGCTGATGTCCATAAATAAACTGCTGGTTGTGTTTTCTGTCCATCTGAGTCATATCTACACAATGACCCTTAGCATGGATTTCTGTCTGGCTGCAGTGTGGCTGGGACTTATGCGCAACCCAGAAAGATGAGACAGAGACTACAGTGAGCAGCAGCAACCGAGCATGAAATAAACCTGGCCAAAATCCTGCCCTAGTCACCTAAACAATAGTGCTGATCACACACTTTGTAAAGTGTGGCATACCATATGCATTTGATTTTTATAAGCTATTCTAATACACAAAGGGTTTCAAAAATTTGAGTTATAAAAAGTAAGATGTCAGAGAGTGTCATCCAGTACACAAGAGCATATAATGGACGTTTAACAGGTGGATGGTGGGAGTTGAGCCATGTCATCTGGACCTATTTCTTGTTAGGTTGAAATGTTTCACTACTCATCCAAGTAGATTGGGATGCATTGTATTATTAAAAAGTATAAGTATAATTTAAATCTTGACAATGCGTCAGCCTTCCATGAACTGCTAAGCTAATCACGGGTGTTTGTTCACTTGAGAAGAACTGGGAGATGTGCTTCTCCGAATCTCAGTGACATTGCTTGAGTAGTAAGATAACAGGTCTTAGGCATCTTTGAGGAAGCTTGTGTTGATACCTGCATCGGTAATGTTGTGTGATAAACAGGTCTAATGAACCAGTTGGAACTTCCTGTACATAGATTGGGAGAAATGTGGTTAAAACAAATAATGACCTCATGTATGACGTAGTACAACAGAAAACAGCAATAGTACTGTAGACAGCGCTATTTGCTCACATTTAACAAGCGACACATTTCTTTTAAAATCTTTTTGGTACCCGTAATTCAATCTTCAACTCTGTCACTGATCTGTAATGTCTGATATTTGCTTTAAATCCTCATGCGATATCTGGGGGAAAAAAAGCAATCTGTCAGTAAACTATGAACAGCTACGCCCTTTCTCTTGCTCTCACAAGTCAGGTTCTGTGTTAGAGTTACGACATGTCAGTTTTTTTCCAGGACATGAAGTAAATCCTTTATGAAATGTTGTATTTAGGCCATATTATACTTGTTTCCTGCCTAGGAATGATCTGTGCAGCCACAGACATTTTTCGCTAAGGTGTGGTATAATGATTATTAGCTGTTACATTGCGTGGCCTTAACATGGTTCAAGAGGTTGTCATGGTCACGCAACTGAATTCATAATATACTGTTTAACCACTGAAACTTTACACAGTGAATGTTTTTATAATGAAGATAAATGCATTGGACAAACAAACCCGCAGCCTGTTATCTTGAGCAGTGACATGCGTGTACACAGCATGGAGTTGTGTTTGGTTTACTCTCAATTGCCGCCTTGAACAAGTAATCCATTTGACCTTGTTGTTGACCAGAGCCCTGTGTTTCTCAGCTCCAAGGACTGCCATGTCCATTGGAGTATGAATGTTTTGTCTGCGATCTACCCAGGAGCCTGCAGAATTAATTGAGTATTGAAAGTCACAGATTCTCAATTATTTCTAACATGATTACTTACCAGTCACTGGATTTAGTGTACTAGGATACCGCTCTGGGTGAACATCCCACACTGATCTTTATTAGGACAGTAAAATGGGCATCTGTACGCCGTGTGTGAAGGCTGTTCTGGCATCTGGTGCCTCTAGCATTTTATTTTATCAACTCTATGTCTAGTTGGCACATTTCCCAATTCTGTAACCAGAGTGCTGTTTGTGTTCTCCCAGTGAGGCATGTTTAGCTAATGTAAATCAGTTTAATTTGCTTACAAAGCCGGGCCTGTGCTTCATGTCAGGAAAAGTAACAGGAACATTCCGGCTCGTTGAAAGACACCTGGATGAGACCGTTATCACTATTACTATTACTTCAGTGCTCCTGCCTTTTTTTTTTTTAACTTGACTTTATGGAAAAATCTGACTTGTCTGCTTTAAGGTTTATGTGACTATTGTCGAGCCAAGATGATTTATTTTCTAACGGCTTGTAGTTTAGTTTCAGCTTGTATCTCAAATAGATTAGTCAAGATTGATGTCAGCTTCAAGACAGTGCGAATGTGTCTACCATGGGGTGTAAATGTGATTAACCTGAGTTAGTTGCTTTTTTAATATTGTGATTTAATTTAGCAACTGTCATTCTTTATTCATTAATTGTCACTGACTGGCGATTAATTGAGAACTGTGAGGAGCTTAATTGTTTAATTTTAATGTGTTGACTGCTACAGAGGAATCACAGATTAAAAGGGAAACCAGAGACGCTGTTGTCTTTTAGGGACTTTTTCGGCATGATTTTGGTCCATTTGTCCAGTTGGATAGAAAGGCAACTACAAAGTTAGTGAGTGTTCTTGTCCATAACCATTATAAAACACTGACTCAGTTAACATGTTTGGAAGTATGTTGTTTATTGTCCTACTATACTTCTAAAGACAAAAAGGTGCACTAGAGGCTTGTATTGGTTTAACATCTTACTAAGACACTTTAAGCTGGTTTTCCTTTTAATTTGTTACTCTATTTCTGTGGCCTTGAAATCACCCTTTATCTTAACAGTGGACTTGCATTCCAATGGTAAATTCATGGGGAATATGTCCCAGTTTGACATTCGTCAGTGATAAAAATCTGTTCTTCACCCACAGGTGTCGGAGGTCATTAGCAGCATCCGACAGGCCTCCAAAAGTGCACTCAAAGAGGAAAGCAAACCGAAGCAGGAGGCTGAGGAGTCCTTTTACAACTCGCAAAAGTTTGAGGTGCTTTACTGTGGCAACGTGACAGTAAACTACAAAAAGGCCCCTTCCACCCTGATTGACGACTGCATCGACCTGTTTCGGCAGCACGAGTCAGAGCGTAGGCGTCTACGCCTGTTGAATGGCCAGCGCTCTGTGGAGACGCCGGTGGTGTTCACCATGGGAGACGACCCGCTCAGCGCATCTCTCTCCGAGACTTCACTCACAGACACAAATGAGAAAGCAGGTAGCGTGCGCAATGCTTTGCCCGAGTGCATTCAGGAGGACTCAGGGTTTGAGCAGCAGGAGTTTCGCACTCGTTGCAACAGCTTGGCAGGTGGCTTACAGAAGATTCCTAAAGAAGCGGGAGCCAAAGTCCCAACACGTAGGAGACATGCCAGTGCACCTAACAACGTTCAGCCCTCTGACGCAGACAAGAATCGCACTATGCTGTTTCAGGTACGACTGCACACAATTACATCCTGAACACAAATACAACATACAGTACACACACATACATACACACACACACACACACACACGCACAACGCACTCTATTCAAGGCATATGTATCACTTTGTACAGATCTGTCTCAATTGTGTCAAATGTTGCAGATATTATAATTGTCAACTTAATGGCTAGTTTTAATAAAACATGCAAAATTTCCCTCAGCGATGCCATCTGTAATATTAAATTACTCTCAAGTCTTAAACCACCCTTTATTTTAGAGATCCATGTTTTTTGCGTGCATGATGTTTGTGATATTAATAGAATTCTGGACAAAATATGTCTGAGTAATTATCCTGCATGCCAAAAAAGCAGTCACTCAACCGGTCTTTAAATGGCCACGCAAGGTTAAAAATTCTCCATGAGAGCTCAGAACTTTTTTCTCTGAATTCAGCTCCGAGAAATCATTTGCTTATCTTACACGACCTTGCTGATTTGTGTGTGTGTGTGTGTGTGTGTGTGTGTGTGTGTGTGTATATATATATGTGAGTGTGCATGTTTGTTGTGTATTTTCACACATAGAAAAGCAAGCAGGTCTATCATAAGATGAGATCAGAAGCTGCTGTGTTAAAAGAATTTGCCATCAGCATTGTTTTTTGTGTCTTCAGGTGGGACGTTTCGAGGTGAATCTCATCAGCCCAGACAGCAAGACAGTGGTGCTAGAGAAGAATTTCAAAGATATCTCGTTTTGCTCCCAGGTTTGTAGCCTGGGATTTACCTTAAGGCTTTGTTTATGTTTAAGTTGCCCCTATCCCCAGCTCAGGTTCAATGTCAAGCTGCTTTCTAAGCATATGGTCTTTATACTATAGCGTTGGCACTAGGATGGTAGTTGTTTATAGTGGCTTAAATCTGACAAGAATAGTTTACTTTGCATTCAGTATTTTGTGGCTTTTGACCATTCAACATTTTTAAACTTATGTTAAATTCTGCAAACCTTTTGCAGTAAACTTTTACCTATTGTGCAGAACCTGTTCTGGGCAATTATTGCAGCGTCTAAAATATATGTGAGTGTATGTAATAAAAAAACACTCTTTGGTGCATATAAAGATGGCACCATTTGTCTTAGCATTTATCTACATAGGTTTCTCACGTATGAGCTCCAGCCCTCGTGCAAGGAGGTGATGAGAACGACCTCGTTCAATTCCCACTTGTTAAAATTCCTAATTCGCTGGTCGGAAATTACATCGTTTCAACCGGCACATTACATTTTAGAGTGTGATGCAGAATGATATTTGACATAAACTTATTTATCTGGCTTTTATTTCAGTGAAAAGTTAAAAATTTTACTATAAGCTTTTTATTTTTATTTTTTCTAAATGTGCAGTGATTTGAAAGAGCGCAGGGTGTAGGACGCATTTGTCAGGTTAAAAAAATCTGTTGTCCATGCACTTTGTTTGAAACTTTTAAATAGCATTTAAGGGTGTTTTTAATAACATTTTTAAGTATACGACCGTCTAAAATCTCAATTAAAATCATGTTAAAGCATTAATTAAATTTTCCCTGCTAACAACATTATTAGAGTTTTATAATCAAAATGCTAAAAATCAAAACATTTGTGGAGAAACCCTTATAATGATTTATTGCATGGTTGTCCTGCATGTTTGTTGTAATTTTTCTGTACAACACACACAGGGAGTAAAGCAGACAGATCATTTTGGGTTCATCTGTCGTGATGTGGTGGAGTCTGGACCCGGCCAGTACCTCTGCTACGTGTTCCAGTGTGCCAACGAATCTCTGGTGAGCAGTTCAATCTTTTATTCTGCCTGTGCCCTCCCCACACACACCCACATACACAAACACACCAAATGATCCATTATTTATCAGGTAGAGAAAGAACAATAACCGTGCAATACAAATGGGGCTGAATGGAGGTGCATTATAAGGTTATGTCACTATGTCAGATAGTCAGCGAGGAATGTTTTCTTCCATTATCAACCTGCCGTGTAATATTATAGAAAATTAGCTGGCACAGTGTTAAACTTAGAACAGTTGTCACTTCACGGCTCCAACATGCCCGAGCTTGTGTTACTGTCTGTGTGGTTCTTCTGTACATGTTCTACCCCGTCTGTGTGGGCTTCTTCAGGGTTCTCTTGATCTTATACCTGCCAAAAACTTAAGCATAAAGCTTAACCACACACTCATTTCTTTCTTTTATTCTCTGTACTGCTTATCCCGTGCAGGGTTGAGGGGGGCAGGGAGCCTATCGCAGGGGCCTTGGTGCACGAGGCTGAATACACCCTGGACAGACATCACAAGGCACACCAGCAAAAATAGACTAACATTAGCATAGAGCCGTAACGGAACCTGAATAAGTCAGTGAACAAAAATCTGCCCAGTACTCTCATCTCATGTTTGCTTTGCGAATGTACAAATCGAACATTTATGTATGTTTGAGGCTTTTTGGCTCTGATAGCTAACACTCAAGTCTTATTCAGAAGTGTGAAGGCCACCGTTGTTTATCAGCTCTGGTAACACAATGGGAACACTTTGAATCAAAGTGTTTTAGACTGACAGCAGGAGCAAGTGTTGTCTGGCTTGTGTTTATGTCTATCTGCAACTAAAACACAAAAGTCAAGGCTACAAATTCTGGCTTAAGATACTAGCAAAATATTTTGCAAGCACAACTTTCAGATATACTGTACAGCCAAAAGTACATGGACACATGATCATCCATATGTAGTACTTCCCCCAAGATTCAAGCACACAATTGGCTATACTTTGTTTATTGTATAGTTAATATTTCCCTCCACTGGGTCTAATGGGTCAAATCCAAACTTATTATAGCATAACATGATTTGGCAAGGTTGACTGGAAGAAATCAATTGGCCTGAGCCTGGACCTCAACCTCATTAAACACCTTTAGGATGAATTGGAGCACTGTGCGATAGACTTTTTCGTCTGGCCTCACTGATGTTCTTGTGGCTGAATGGGCAGAAATTTCCCATGGCCATGTTCCAAAATGTAGTAAAAAGTGAAAATGCAGTGAAAAAATATAGTGTACCGTAACACCTTAGTGGTGCTTGTCCAAACATTTTATATTTGGTAGGGATGTGAACCACCAGACACCTGCTGAGAAGATATCAACATATCTAGGTGGCGATTCGATAAAAATTGGGATTCTATAAGTACCTTGATTTGATATTACGTTTTTCCCCAATTTTAGACCATTAAAAAAATTACATCAACTAAATGTAGCCCATTCTGCATAACATTAGTTTCCTCACTTAAAAACCAAGCATAGGATTTAAACAATACAAACTAACTTCATAATGTTAACAAAAGTTAACATTTAACTTGAATTAAATAAAGCAAAAAACAGCTACATTGTTACTGAGCAGCACGTATCTGTCATCCAACATAATTATCATTTCTTAGGAAACCTGACAAATAATTCACTTCTACCACACAGGATGAAAATGTGTAAATAGTACAGAGTGCGCCACCTGTAGGAAAAACTGTTATTCTTTTTATTGCCTCAGATACCTACAAAGTCTCAAATCAACTTGACAGTGAGCGCGCGGGTTGAGTGGCAGCAAGCATGCAGGCACATGAGACTCCTAATGCACGTGGTTTTCATGTAATTTACACTCATCGTGTTTTGTGACTGATGCAAGCGTATGTAATGTGTGGGTTTGAGACTAATTTGCTCGCAGGGTTTGGAGAAAAAGGCAGATGGGAGGCTTTATATATGCCCAGGTTTTAATAACGCCATAAAAATAAGTTTCTATTGAGCCACTTGGAAGCTTCTGCACTTGGTACAGAATCGTTTATATCTGAGGCTGATCAGCTGATCACTGGTCATGGCCAATCAAACTAAAAACCATCTAATTCTGATCACTGGTCGATCGCCTAGTGAAAAATAGTCAATGAATCGCCATACAAAAGAATCATGATTCATAACTATGTTGATTTTTTTTTCCTTCACATATCTCTAATATTTAGCCTGATAGTGTGACTATAAATCAAACTGCATATTATCCGATATCACTCAAATATGATGATGGATTTCCTGTTGAGTCTGGATTCTCTCAAGGTTTCTTCCTATTATCATCTTAAATAGTTTTTCTTGGCACTGTCACCCCCAAGCTTGCTTATCAGAGACAAAATGATAGTTATAGTGTATACTTTTTTAAGTGCATTTTTAAAAATTTATTTCCATTTTTTTTTTAAATATGTGAAGCTGCTCTGTGACAATTGTTAAAAGCACTATACAAATAAAACTGAATTTCATTTAATTAAGGTGTGAAATATCATCAGACAGGAGTATAGAACATATATCTCAATTTCTAAATATTTATTCTAAGTATATATTTCTGTTCATATATAATATATGTTTATAAAACAGGTTGAATGGTAACAACCCCCTCGCTTTTGCAATGTGTATGCATGCTGCAATATACAAACCGGATTCCAAAAAAGTTGGGACACTATACAAATCGTGAATAAAAACTGAATGCAATGATGTGGAG
>JAOVVA010000051.1:27357540-27378531 GCA_028565275.1 Leiocassis micropogon | reverse complement strand
GATTTTTACAACATTATTGTTGAAATACACAGTCCTGAAAAAGGGGCGTTTCTTTTTTTGCTGAGTATATATATTTAACACAAAATATAAAGTAAAAATAAAACAAATTAACCTGCACTTTACCTTTTAAAAAAAAAGTAAAAATAAATCCCAACAGATCAGTGTTTCTGTTTGTGCGCGAAGGCGCTGTATGTGTGTATGTGTGTGTGAACCTAAAGTAAGGAGTAGCTCCCCTCTCCCCCTTCTCGTCTTACACAGTTGACCTTCTTCCACTCTTTTCACACACATGCACGTACACAATGGAAACACAGTTTTATCGGAAAAATAAACAAGAAATTTCTCTAATAACACTCGATTGAGTGACACACTAATGAAATCACTGCTGTAAAGTAAAAATAAAACAAATTCACCTGCACTTTACCTTTGAAAAGAATCGCGACAGAGCAGTCTTTCTGTGTAGAGCAGAGAGAAAGAGTGTGTGTGTGTGTGTGTGTCTGTGTGTCTGTGTGTGTGTGTGTGTGTGTGTGTGTGTGTGTGTGGGGCACGGTATCCAATGGCGCACACAAATGCAAAGAGCAGGCCGATACACAGAGGGAGAAAATGGATCCTCTCTAATGAGACTTGCTTTTGCTTTACACATATGCATACAGACACAAAATAAAACATGTTTTTTGGACACATACGTGGTCACAGTGTTATATTAAACAGTACACGCGTGCATGGATGTCGATTATACCAGTAAGGGACGCGCACTAAGACCCAGCAGGGGAGATGATTACCCACAATTCCGCAGCACAAGAGAGAGAAAAACCGTTGGCTCAGTTGTAATCACGTGACGCTCGGCGTCAAAACAAGAAGCGCATGCGTGATACATGATACTCGGTACTCGTAAACCAAGACTTAGTTTTCCCAAGTCAAAATGTATAAAAAATCTTTGCTTGTCTTGCGGAACACTCGCAAACCGCGTTACTTGCAATACGAGGTTCCACTGTATGTTAAACTATATACTTGAACTAAAAAAACCTTTTTATGCATGGTATTAATTAAGAAAATTAGTTGTTAAAATACATGGGGCGTTCAAGTCAAACCAGGACTTTTTGAAATTTCTCATTTCTAAGAAAACCAATTGACGTTAACAGAAGAGTTCAAATACAGTACAGTAAAACATTTGAAGGAGCAAACGTTTTAAAGAAGGCCGTACATCTGTCAATGACCATTCACGCGTGTACTCGGAGCCCACTCCCGTGAACATCCAGCAAGTGGATCACCCGATCCTTGAAAATCAACAGATAACTGGTCACCAACTTACAGAAGAGAAACATCTGTCTGTGTGAACTGCACACACGATCATTTACAAACACCACTTGCACATTATTGCCATATTCTTCATATAGTCCTAAGCTTGTTCCAAGCCATTTCCACATGTTTCCACCACTAAACAAGTTCCATTTCATTCTAGTTGAGCTTTTAAGATTTTGAGGTAGAAAACTTTCTACCTTCATGGTATCCAAGCACTTGGGATAAGATGCTGGGATAAGATAAAGATTTTTACAATTGCTTTTGAGTCTGTGAAAATTATGGGACTTTGCAAAACATAAATGTAGTTCCTAAATTTCAGTCACGTCTTGATTGCTTAATTTCAAATCCAGTGTTGTGGGGAACAGAGTTAGACAAACCGTGTTGCTGTCAAAATACTATGGACACTGCTATAGCTAAAAAAAATAAACGCAGCTTGTATTATTAATGCAGACTGCATTCCTAAATCATTGCATGTTTGTCTCAGCCCTGGTGGAGTTGTTTAGTATCTGAAAGAGCCTTGTTTCTTGTTTGTTTATATGATTTCCCACACTATGTTACACCCTGTTGTCTAAAAAAAAGACTATAATTCTGCTACTCAAACAACTGTGTGCATTGGAAAGTAAAAAATAAATCACTTTTAATAAAGAACTTTATAAAGCTGAATTTGTACAAACATTTCTAGCTAAAATGTATTTTGAATAACATGAGATTAAGACATGACAGTTTTACTGCAATACTTTTAGTTTAACTCGCTTATTTCCCCTTTTTGCTTCAGTGTAAATCAGTATTGTTTCTCTAACATTTACATTTCAGGAATTTGGCAGATGCCCTTATCCAGAGCGACTTACATTTTTATCTCATCATGTATCTGAGCAGTTAAGGGTTAAGGGCCTTGCTTAAGGGGTTTGACCCCCTGAGACCTTCTGAACCGTAGTCCAATGCCTTAACCACTGAGCTATCTCTGACCCCATGAGGAATACAAATTGCAAGACTATAATATACACACTTCCTAAAATGGATTGTGGATTAATGTTTCTCCAAGTGTGGTTGATAAAGCTGATATAAATTGTCCAGTTATTTCTATGCAGTGACATGGTTATTCTCCTTTGTGCTGCAGGTCGCACATTCCCGACACACACGTACTTCAGTGCACAGCTAGGAGCAGGCCAGCTTTCCCTCTATAACCTGCTGAAGGCTTACTCTTTATTGGATACGGAGGTGGGCTACTGCCAGGGCATCAGCTTTGTAGCTGGGGTGCTGCTTCTGCACATGAGCGAGGAGCAAGCCTTCGACACACTGAAGTTTCTAATGTACGATCTGGGGCTGCGGCGCCAGTACCGGCCTGACATGATCTCCCTGCAGGTGAGAGCAGTGACCTTTCTTTCATTTTTAATGCCATACCTTTTGTACTTATTAAGGCCCTAGTGTGTTTGATGTGTGCATAAAGAATGCAACTGGACAGGTTTTTTTTTTTTCAAAGACTCAATTGAAACTGTAGTACAGCAGATAAGTTACTAATTTGCCCCTGTTACGCTGCAGACCTCTTGCAAAAGTGCAGAAATTCTAACAGCCTGAAATACTCAATATAAAATTCCTCAGAAATCAACGTCTTTTTTCGTGTAATGCATTAAAGTTATGCCAAATCTCTTGCCAGCTGTGTCTTCTCAACTTTCAAATGGTTGTTTATTCAATCCACCTCCTACCTGCTCTCTGGTTATTCATCATCTGTTGTGCTAATGTTTAATCCTTTATACTAGAGAACGATTCAGTGGCCACAACAAGGTATCAGGCTCTCTGTATCGGATCAGAGTTCACCCTCCCGACCCGCCCTCTCTTGTGTCTGTGTAGATTCAGATGTACCAGTTGTCTCGGCTGCTGCACGACTACCACCGTGGTCTGTATTCTCACCTGGAGGAGCATGAGATCAGCCCAAGCCTGTATGCAGCGCCATGGTTTCTCACACTCTTCGCCTCCCAATTTCCCCTCGGCTTCGTCTCCCGCATCTTTGGTATGAGTCTATGCTCAGCTGCTGTGTGTGTATTGTGCTGTTGAATTCAGTGACAGTTCTTAGACCAGTAGGCAGAGTTGTGGAGATCATGATGCTAGTTCTGTTTACAGTCACTTACTTGTTTCTGTCTGCATATTTTATGAATGTATGTGCATTGTGTTTGGCAGACCTCCTGTTTGTCCAGGGTACAGATGTGATTTTTAAGGTGGCCCTGTGTTTGCTGAGCAGCCATGAGGGAGAGATTCTGGAGTGTGACAGCTTTGAGAGCATCGTAGACTACCTGAAGGCTACCATACCCACCCTCTCACACAACCACATGGAAGAAACAATCACCAAGGTATAAAGAGAAATTACATTTCTGTGCATTTTCCTCTGAGAGTAAGTCAGAAAACCACACCCTCCAAACAGGGGTTTAGTCACAGAGGCAGAACAATATCATGTGACTGTTTGCAGAACAAATAGAGAACTGCACAGAACATTTTACAGTTAATCTGTTGGGCATTTCCTATTTTTACTGACCATGTTATGTTAGTCACGCCTGAGCTGATAACAGGAACCAACCATAGTTCTTTTTCATGGTTTTAGCTTACACCTATAGTAGATCAGGATTAGTTTGTATTAAACAACCTTGAATTTCAACATATTGTTTTTGGTAGATTATTTTGGTTATTGGATAACTCGTGGTAATGGGTGGAGGGCACTGTTGTTCTGCAGGCTTTAGAGATAGACATATCCAAGCAACTGCACGCCTATGAGGTGGAGTACCACGTCCTGCAGGACGAGATGGCGGACGCCGCTCCACTTTCAGAGGAATCAGACAGGCTGGACAAACTTGAGAAGACCAATGCCCAGCTTAAGAAGCAAAATATGGATCTGCTGGAGAAACTGCAGGTGTGGAAATTGCTTCCCATATTATTAAGTATGATTTGGCATATAACTGTAATTATACCATAATTGTAGGGATGTGTAAAAATGGTTTATTTAAACAACCTCGTTAAAAATGTCAATGGTTATGTTTGATAGATGCCAATAGGTGGCAGCATGGTACCATTTCTCTCTGAGTCCTGACACGACAAAGCAATACAACTCTTAACATCTGTGCTAAAGCATTTGCCAAATATACTCCTTTTGAGAACATTTGCAGATATATGTTCATTTGCTGAAATTGTTGTATTCTATTTTTGTTTCATGGATTTGGCCAAGCTTGGAGTTTTTATATTGCTTGGAATTTGTGCTGTGGCAGTGAATTGTAAAGAGATTATTTTTAATAGAAATGGCCAAATTTGCAATAGATTGTAATAGAACTACCAGTGTCCATTACCAGAGTGGGGCTTGATTTATCTCCTAAAAGAGAAAAGCTGACAGACAATCTCATAATAATAATTCTTCAACCTGACATCATCTATCTTGATATTTTGTGTTCTCCTCCCTGTGGTAGTTAATGGCCATCAAAAAAAATCTCTCACCTACCTTTTAGTGGATACTGCATTAATACACATTGAGGCAAATAGTAACTTGCATATACTCTGTGCTTCTATGATCTACGTAGACCAATCAGCCATAACATTAAAAGCCAAAACATTAAGGTCAATATTGTGCAGACTCCTTTTGTGCCACCAAGACGGCTCTTGCCTCTTGGGACATGACTCCCTAAGACCTTTAGGGATGTACTGTTGTGTGTGGCGCCAGGCTGTTAGTGGTGGATCCAGAGGGTGAAGCCTCTGTTGATTGGACTTGTTTTTAATGCGCATTCCATGGATGCTTGATTGGATTGATTGGAAGCCCCATAAGTGGTGCACTGAGTGTTCTTATACCTTTATCTTGGCCGCAATTTGCAATATGTTAATTTTTTTGTGAGATCAGACTGGACGGGCTGTGATTTGATCCCCCACAGGCATAGACAAGCCTTGGGTGCCCATGATGTCAACAGTTTACTTGTATATGATTGATAATCTGTGCTTTTCAAATCACCAGTGGTGTTAATGTTTTGGCTGATCAGTGTATTTCTCTCTCTGTGTGTGTGTGTGTGTGTGTGTGTGTGTGTGTGTGTGTGTGTGTGTGTGTGTGTGTGTGCGTGCAGGCAGCACGGGTGAAAATACAGACCCTCGAGAACAGCGTAGAGAGCTTTCTGGCACGTGAGAGCCAGATGAAGCACATGATCCGCTCACTGGAGCAGGAGAAGGCCAACTACCAGAAGACCATTGAGCGCATGCGCTGCAGCCTCCCTGCAGACGCAGCTGACGTGGAAATGACCCAGCTGAAGATAAGCAATGACAGCAAAACCAAAGCAGCCACCAAATAATCCTGATTTAGCAAGTGTGTCCCTACTGAACATGTAAAACATGTAGATTACATCCATGTATGGTGGAGTACTGAGGAGTTGTGGAATTCCCATGGTAGTCCCAAGCATAGCTTTAAGGAGCTGTTGAACTTTAGGCACATGTCAAACTGACCATGACTAAGATCTCGGGGTCATTACCGTGGTGGAAGTGTAACAAACATTTATCTGTCTGTGTACTTCTATGGCTAAAAAAACATGCCCAAATGTCCTATAAGTTTTGCTTCACCCTATTGTACTGAATTTACTTTAGGTTTAGGGATCATGGCTGGTGTGTAGAACAGAAACTTTGCTTCAGTGTCAGCTGTGTTGAAAACACTTGAAAGCAAGATGAATGTATTTTTTTTTTTCCAAAGTGCAGTATGACTCATGGCTGTGCAAGAAGGATCGCTGCCTTGATGTCGGCATACGCTTTAAAAATGGCAGGCAGTGTGACTTTGAGCTTGCCGGAGAACTTTTCCTGAAGGAACACAACAAAAGCGGCAGTGACGCCATCGACCGCCAAAAACCAAAATATTTAGCTTATCAGATCGACACTCTGCTCAAAGAGCTTAACCCAAAGTTCAAGCAGGAAATGAAACTCGTTCTGAATTTCCTCTGACTTTGCAGCACCATCCAAATTTAACTTACTCTCCAAACTCCTACACCTCTCTGGCAGTTCATCAGTTACTGAATGTGCTTCAAGGCAAATCAGGCTTGCTGAAGACAGGAAGCACCTACCACGCTGTCTGCCACGATGCTGCAACGTACGCTCATGAGTTATGCAAGCTACACGGTTTAAAAAAAAAAAAAGTTTGTTTGCACAGGGCATTTAATATGTTAAAATATTCCATGCAGGTGTGCAAATTCTTCAGGTTTCTAAGAATTCTGAAAAAGAAAGAAAAACAACCCCCTGGGAAAAAAACCCCCCTGTAATCCACTGGTAACTTTTTTTTTTATTTTTTATTTTTTAAACATAATCTGTGTTGTCATGTACTACAAACTCATTTGTAAAAAGGTTTCTGCGCAAATATAGAGCATGTGCAGGATGCTTTGTTTTTTATTCAGATCTTTCCTCTTGATTAGTTACATGAAACAGAGCATTAACGAAGCTTTATGAATGTTTTATAAATCGCACATTTCTAATGAACACTCAGCTACTGTTGTAGCTATGCAGAATGCTGTTGCACAAGGTTTGCAAAAAAAAAAAGTTTTTTTTCTGTTGTGATTCAGTATGGAGTCTGTTACAGGAAAGGCTCCTCCACCAGTCAAGAGCTGCTATTTCACATAGTATGAATCAAACAAATGTGTTTGAAGTGTGTAAAGCATCTTATTCCCGATGCCTTAAAGGACGGGATAAGTAGCGTTCCATCATTAATATTTCATACCAATTTAAGATTAATCAAATACTTGTATGAAATATTGAGAGTGATGCATTGATTCTGATGCTGGAATTTGACTGGCGGAAGCAGTGTGCAGGGATTTTAACTAATATTTTAAAAATTATATATTACACACACCAACACACAGATTCTACTTGCTCTTAATATCTTAATATGAACTCATTAATACAGACTTGCAGTCAATTAATAATTAGAATAATTGAATTTGAATAATTGAATCAATAAGCAGAATCTATCCAGGCTGTGTACTAGATACTACGCTCTACTTTTTAAAGCCTTTTCAGTTTTTTCCTTGTAGTCATCTCTCGAAGGGTGACCTACTCCTACTTTTGTTTCCAGAAAGCTGAATTTCTGCTTGGGTTTTTACTGATGATTGCTGTTCTCTTAGTGTTTTATATGCTGTCCTGTCTTCATCAAGTCATTGATTAATGCATCACTCTCTTAGGCTCCACAAATCCTGCAGTTTGCTTGTTTTTTTTCTTTTCTTCATAGGGTTTTCTTTGGTCTTAAAATGGTTCGCTATGCCAGCAGTGACATTTTGATAGTATTTCATGTCTGCGTCAAATGCAGACAGACACTGAAGGTGTTAAGTGGGTTATATCAGGTCTGATAATTGTGTGGCTAAAGGCCAAAAAATCAGCTTTGTTTTATTGTTTGGAAGCTTGGAACATAATTTGCTTCTTATGCTGGTGTGAAATCAGCTCTGTGTGTGTATATAAGCACTCAGGTCAGTTTATAAAATCTGTTTGGTAATGGACATCAGTGTGGTAAAAGATGTTAACATATGCAACAAGAAAGATTTACATAACATCATTTTAGAAAAGCAAAAAAAAAAAATCTGATGGCAAATTATTCCAACATAAGAGTATTTTGTTGGATGTTTGTCATGAAATCATCTTGATTTCCATGGCTGCTGTTCTTTAAAGCTGGTAAGAAATTCTTCCTCACTGCATTGCTATCTGCTTTGCCAAATGAAGCAAATTTTCCAAAATATCAGTTGTCCATTTATCCAAGGTTTGACTGTCGTCATTGAACCGGCATAAAACACAGGTATTGCTTGTGTTAGACACACCAAGCCAACACTGTTATGGGTGGGGCACACAACTGCTGTGTTGGTTTTTAGCCAGTTCACACATTTCTTCTTTTTAAGATGTGAAATATGCAAAAATATGTGACACTTGAACTGTGTTTGCAGAAAATGATCTGCATAAATGATGTTGACAGAAAAAAATAATCTACATTTATGAAGGTGCACATGACAAAACTTGTTCTTTTCTTTTCATTAAACTTCTAACCAGGTTACATTTGGAATATTGTCCATGCTTGGGGGGTTGTAGTGCTGTCTGCACTTTAATTGCAGAGTTTAATTATTCTTCCTCTGTAAATATCTTTGAGTGGGGGGGGGGGGGGGGGAATCTGTGGACTCTGTCCACTTGTATGTTAATCAAGAGCCCATGCCTTATTAAAACATTCTTCACTGGCTTTTTATACATTGAGTTTTTGACATTTTTATATTAAATTCAGTGACACACTGTTGAATATTTTACAAAACATATATTTTCTATAAAGTACAAAATGGAAAATCACTTGTTCATGAGTGAAATAGTGTATTGCTGTACACATTTGTAGAGATGCCAAGGATGATGAAAAGCTGCCCCAATATACTGGGACATCATTGCAGTACTGGTGCAAATATTAAATAAAGAGAATGAAAATCAGTTTAAGATGAAGTTGTGTTATTAATAATCAATATCTTGCTTCAGATTAAAAGTAACTTAAGCTTGAAAATAGACTGAGGATATTGGGACTTTAGCCAAGGATGGATCTGTTCTTTTTCATTTTGTACTTTATTACCTGATTCTTCTGAAAAGAAATATACCTTTGGCTACTACTACAAGTCGAAAGTTATTAACGGTTTTCAAAAGTCTTTATTGTTACAGTATCATTATTATTATTATTATTATTATCCATGTTTTTTTTTATTCTTTATTATTATGGTATAATTATTATTTTCATTATTAGTACTGAAAAAAAATAAGCCATTTTTTTTCTGGCTGAATATTCACTAAATTGAAATGTGCTGAATACAATTTAGGATTAGGACAAGCATGCTCAGGGTCATTAAAAATAGCTTTTTAGCTTTCAGACACTTTTTAAATCCTATTAAAGCATATTTTTTTCCTGACAACCAAGGGCAGCACAGTAATTAAACTACTTATTAATTCAATACAAATGTATTAGTTTTATGTTTTAGTATCATGCTTAATGTCTCATTCACAACTCTAATTAAAAATGCTTAATTAAACAGATTTAAGCCAATGCTCCATAGATCTTATGTTGCACAATTGCAGGGCAACATGTTTAATGGCCCACCAGATTCTAGAGCCATGGAGAAGATCATGTGGTCTGATGCGCACATTAGAATGCAAGGAAAGTGTATGATGTGATGCATCCATCATGCATAGTGCTCACTGTACAAGCTTTTGGATGCAGATGGTATGATCAGGGGTTGCTTCAGTTGGACAGCTCTAGGCTCAGCAAAGTTCCATGGCAAGCAAGTGAAGTCAGCTGATGACCCGAATGTACTGAATGACCAGGAACTGGGACATTCCAACATTCAAGTTGTAAAAAAGTGGTCCTGGGAGCATGAGGAATCATTTTCACACATGAATTGGCCATCACAATGCGTGCTGTAGTCAAAACTAAACATGGTGAAATGAGAGAGTTTTTTTTTTTTTTTTTTGCGTCAGGCTACTTGTTTCCCATACAAAGGCTATCAAAAAGAAGAGAATATCTCCCTTTTCCAATAAACTCTTTTTGCGTGTGTTTTATAAGGTTGTAGTAAGGATTGAACCTGTAATCCTGGTTAATGATATTATGTTTTATGTTGATGAGCATAGATACTGTCTAAAACAAGCTGCTGGATCCTGGATCCTGGATAGTCAGGTGCATGAGCATAAATTGAGGCTTTGTCCTTTGTGATGTTGTAATGCCCACCTTCATAATCTAGATTCACAAGCTGCTGTTGGTCAGTTTTTACTGCAGGAAGTAGAACAGTGTGAGTCACTTGACCAGCCCTGAGATATCAAGATATTGTGCTGCTCAGGCCTTTGTATAGTCTGCTTTCCTACATCAAAACTGTTTTTTATGGGGAGGAAGAATTTTTCAAAGCGGCACTCACGGGGCAGTATTCTAACGAATATCCTACTCCAAACATAAGGTCACATTCCATGCATACTCCTGAGCGACGGCGCTCCCTGCGGAGGGGAAATGCCTGGACGGATGCTGCAAGGCAGCAAAGGATTCTCGTGCACAGCACTTCCTCTACATGGCCTTATCACTACTGTTTATTTGGTACCATGTCTGCACTCCCTTCCATAAAGATGTACAGAACGGGAGCTGATGTCAAAGGCCACTCTAGTGCTTGGGAATACAGTGGATCATTCAGGCTTGTAAGAATTGAGATTTCTTTACAAGGACAAAGGAGGAAATAGCATTACCTCAAATTTTACGTGGCTGATTGCGTAAAAGCAGACACCTGTGCTTTTGATTTCTGTTTTCCCTGTTTATAAGGAACATTCAGAGTGACTCATGTTATTGTTCTCGAAAATCTTGAAGAGGATCACTTAAAGTTACTTTCACATTACACACAGAAAAATGAACAAGAAGTATTCTCTATGCTTTTGTGTACTGCTTCACCATTGTGATTCTCTAATCCCAGGCTTTTTTTTCTTTTTTTTCTTGGGCAAGGCTTCTTCCAGCAATAAGTCCATGTCTGTGGGCAGAGCCAGATCAAGGTCATGGTCATGAGAGTAGGGTTAGAAACTAGCAGCCTGTGTTGGGGAAGCTGTTTGGTGTCTAAGGAGGAGAGAGGGAAGTTTTCCTCCTGCCTTATAAGGTTATACATCCTGCATGGCTTGTGGCAGAGTAGACTGGTATCTAATGCAGCATGCGAGAATGGTGGAATAAAAGAAAAAGAGAGCATACAAATCTGATTATGATATTCTGAACTAAATCTGAATCCTGAATCCTACTTCTCTTTATGTATGCCTTTTAAATACAAGTGTAAAACTACACTCGTGTCAAAATATAGCATCGAATGTCAAAGTTTTTTTTACGGATAAAATTCTGAGTTGACTTTTTTCATTTCATTTTGAATGAAGGTCTCTCAAGTCCACAATGCTGCATGTTTACAGTGGCACCATGGGAAATCATCTCTACATCAAGTGACTAACGCAGCCCCTCTTTAGTCTTTTGGTCTGTCAAGTGCTCTCACCTCCTCATCTCTACACCTCATCTTAAACACAAAGGGTTTAACTTCTACACTAATATCACCATCCTCGTATAGCACCAGCACCAAGCTTGTGATCTTTTAGAATGCCAACTAGCCAAATCATAGGCCAGTGTAAATACATTATACGGCTGCTTTACATACTGGAACTTTTATCATCACTATTTCTGCATTTGATTTTATTTTAGTATAACATTAATTCCCACTGAAATACGGCAAACGAGAAAGTGCACTGTATATGTGTTTTATGGCAGAGCTTTCCTTTAATAGAAATCTCTCATACGGGAAAACTCTTTGTTGTAGATATAATCTTTAATAGTCATTTTAGAGGGTCATTTCACAGCCCTGTGAAAGAGTTCTAGATCTTTTGTTTCAGTTTATGGTATTGAATGATCTGTATATTTAACAGTTGCGCTATAGTATAGTTGTCTAGGCTCCGCATATAAAGGGCAGGTACAGTACTAGACTTGAGGGAACTGGCATTCATGAGACCCAGGTGTGCATCGTCTGCCTAGGACAAATAGTTAAGTCTGGCTACGTCCCAGAGGGTCTTTCTGACCTCCATACCCCATCCTGGTTCCCCCAAATGCCTTCAGCCGTCTCTCCATCAATAGTTCATGTTCCAAAATATGCTGGCAATGTGTATGAATTATGTATTGTAGGCTACACCCGATTAAATTTAAGTGGTTTAATTTCATGTGCTGCGCTCAAACATGGAGCCAGTAATCAAGACAAGAGCAAATAAAAAGACATGAGTATCAAACATCATAGGTGTCTTACATATTTAGCAATAACAGTCCAGTTCATTGTGTCACAGCTGACACTAGGGAAATTGGATGGAGCAGAAGACACACAAACAAGAGATCTTGTGATATGGTTTGCGGCCAGAGGCGGATTTTCAATGCAATCAGTGCTTGTGCTAGTGTACCTGTCAAGGCTCCTCTCCTGCCTGGAGGCCATTTGCAAGCTATAGTTCTTCTCACAACCCCCAACAGCCTGGCAAGCTCTGCGCTATTCCCACAGGACCAGCTACAGCATAGCTGGAAAAATCACCGGCTTTACCTGATACAACACCAAATTAACCCGTTTCCCTATTGGGGGCTAAGACAAAGCACACCTCGGTCTGGGGTTAGTGGGGCATCCACACAACTCCCCAGCTGGCCCATCATCACGTTTTTTCAACAATCCAAGATCTCCAAAAATAGTACTTCGCAACTGTCTGGATCGTAGCCCATTGTTTAGTGTGATCTAGAATCTAGATGTCAAATGCTAAGAGCACACCAAAGGATAGACCACTCTATGGTGTACATGATGTACATATGGTGTACATATATATGAAGGAGTATATTGTTTTGAAACATGTTTGGAATAATTGTTATATCGCCTGTTATACTGGTAATTGTGGCGATTCTTTCTTCCCAAGAATAGATATTACACATAGATGGCACAGTGGCATTGTGGCAGGGACCTCAAGGGTCGGGCATTGATTCCCGACTCAGGTATGTGTGCATGGAGGTTGCATGTTCTCTTTGTGCTGGGTGGGTTCCCTCTGGGAAATCCAGTTTCCTCCAAAGGTCCAAAGACATGCAGATTAGGATAATTGGTGTTTCCAAATTGCCCATAGTGTGTGAATGAGGGTGTAAGTGTGAGTATGTGTACCATGCCTCATGTCCAAGTCTCCTGGGATAGGCTTCAGGTAAAATTTTTATAGACAATGAGTGAGTGAATGACATCACACATCTACATGTTACTCACAAATTCATTTTTACAACTATGCTGTTTCCATGCTAAGAAAATAATGAAGTAAGTCCTTGAGTGAGTGACAGCACAATTTTATAAAATAAAGAGTATACAATGAAAGGGAAAATAATGTAGTGTAATACAGTATATTCTTTACCTGTTTTTAAATAAGCTTTCCAGCCATAATATCACATCTACTGTACATTAAGCAAGCTAATCAAAACCTATTTTTTCCAGCTGAGGTAAGATCTCTTGTCAAATGGCACTTGATCAATACACAATCAACAACAAGACTTTGGCTACTCTTATTATAATTAAACTCTTGACCAGAATGGATTATTAGAGCTGTTGCTTACAGAAAAGAAAAGTAGAACAGGCCTTTTTTTTTTAAAGACTTTCTTTCTGACCTCAATGATGCAAGGACCTCAGCTTTGGGGATTTAATTAGTTATCAGTGAGGGAAGTTTATGAATGTTAGCTCATCATAGCTGGAGGTGCTCCATGGCCACCGAGGTGAAGTGGGTGGAGAGAGAACAGGACGACTGTGGTGATCTGATGTGTGAGATGAATCCAGTGCAATTTAATGAAAATGGTGTGATGGGAGTGAGTATTCCACACAAGCAGTGCAAACACATGGCGATGAAATGGGCTCTCCTGTGGGCCTTTGGGGGAATGAGGGGTGGAGGCTGCTGGCAAATATTTGTTGTTCTGCCTCGTTTCTGGCAGTGGCGCCTGTGGCACCACCGATGGACTGTTGCTCATCTCCCATGCTACATGTCTTCGGTGAACTTTATTTTGGGAGGAGTGAGTCTGCTTTACAAACTCACTCCGACACTGTTCAGCCTCTATTGTGCTACTGGTAACAAGGGTGTGCTCACAAAAACACAGACGCACACGCACGAACCCTGCTTTGGCTGTGGGCACACCCTTAGTTTATTTCACAACCATCTTCCATCTTACACCACGGTCATCACACCCTGTTAACTAGAAACAAACAGCCTACGCCCTCACTCAAACAAAAAACACACATCCCAGCCCCCAACATCACCACTATGCAGCCTGTTTTTTGCTCCTAAGCCCAGAAAAGTGCGTTCTCTCTTTGCTGCAGTTGTCTGAGGTGACTAGATGCACTAGCAGAGACTGAAATGAATGAATGCCCTCTCTGGATAGAACAAATGGAGTTGCTAAAATGAGAGAGAGAGAGAGAGAACGAGAAAGAGATGGCTGATTAGAAGAGGCAATGTGGAACAGTGCTTGAGCTCCCTCAGGTTTCAGGCATCTGGCTGGGGGCCCATTCTTTCATTCTCTCTCATCTCACTACGACTGATTCCTCTATCAGAAAAGAGAGGGCCAGTGCAATCCAGAGCTATTTATAAGTAGGACAAGGAAGGTGCTTACTGAAAGGTACTGCTCAGGTTTGAAACAAATGTAATTAATATTATATGGGTCTGGTAATAAATATATAGTATGTTTACAGAACATGTGCATAATGTATATAATGAATAAAAAAAAATAAAACAACTATCAAGGACTCTCTGAAAATATCTTGCATGTGGAAAATCTTCAGTGGGTGGAACTCTTGTAACAATGGCACATTGATCTTATTCAGGTTTCAACATCAGACTACGCATTATGTCCTGTGTACAGTAAGTCGAGCCACCCAGCCATGTAATCTCATAACTATAGCCAACTCCTGCCCATCTCTAGCCTAATAATTCTCCCACTTCTGAAGCTTCACCAGGAGGTTTGGTCAAGCTTTAATGCTGCCTGTGTGGGCAGCAATGCCTCTACTCGCTGGAGAGAGAGCCAGGCTCTGTTGTCTCCCACTCCACCCACTCCTCCAGCATCTCTCTAGCACACGGGTGGAGGAGAACTGATTTTCCCATTGTGCTTCATTAACCTTTCCTGGCGCTCATCAGGCCAGATTCATCATGGTGGCGGCGAGGCGAGTGTTCAGACTGTGTCATTGCATGAGGGAGGAGATGGAGCCTCTTGATATCGCTGTGACTAATTGCAGACATGCAAATTGCCGATTGATAATGTCCTCTGCAATTATGCCATCTTGTGTACTTAAAGTAGACCGGCATGTCTCAGGTGTACTTCTTTCTGTCCTTTAGTTAGCCATCTCATTTGATTCTGTTACTTGTGAAACAGACAGGAACAGTCGTTCATTTTCACAGACAGAATCACAGTACAAATCATTTCTGAATGCGGTCTTGAGGAAAAGATATAGTAGAGATGGGGGGAAAATATTGATCTATTGCTTCTCTGCCACCACCAATCATGCAGCTATGTGTCTGCTCTCTGTTAGGAGAAAAAACACAAGCGTGGATCAGAAAATTTCAGGTCAGACATCAAACAGAGCACTGTCAGGGTATCTAAGTGACCTGATGCAGTTCATGAATGCACGAAAAGCAGACACCAAAGTGGAACCTAATGTAATGATTACCTGATGTATGTGTGCACATGACTGTGTATCAGTGCATGTGTGCCTCCGTATGCAGGAAAGACGGAGAGTGTTTTGGCTTTTTAATGAGCACATATCCCTGTCCAGTGCAACAAGAGCAACTGTGAGCCTGTCAGCCCTAGTGGGCTGAGGATGTGGAAATTGAATGGAGCCTTTCAGTTATGCTGCTCGTCTCCCTGGGGGTGAGAGACTGGTTACCATGGTTATGTTGGATTCCTGCAGCTAATGGGTGGGAGTTGTGTAGCTCTGGCAACCTGGCTCAGTCTAAGGCCGAATATACACAGTGAGTGCTTGGGGGTGTGGTGGCAGGCACTCTAGGATATGGGAGGTCACACATGCGTGCACACACAGAGACACACAAAGAAATATATATTAAGCTACAAGTACTGAATGTGCTCACAATCTTCAACCTTCATGTGTCTCAAGGAATGCAGGAATATCATTAGCCCTCATTTTATGTACTGCATGCTAATCATTTGACTGATTACACATCCTATATGTAAGCATGACAAATGCTGTGGAAAAAAATATAGAAAGCTGTCCTTATTACAGCTATTTCCTATTACTTATTCCTTTCTGGTAAATTGCGCAGCAATTCCAAATGATAAAAACTGAATGAATATAATTTCAGAAACTGATTACCAAAAGACAAATATACCACTAAGAGTAAGTCGCTAACAATAATGAATAGAAAAGGCATTAGTAAGGCAGAACTAATATTTAGACCTGGCTTCTTTTTTTTTCAAGCATTTGTATGTGTTTTATGGGTTACACAATGGCTTAGTGGGTAGTGCTATCGCCTTGCACCTCCCGGATCCAGGTTCGATTCCCACTTCGGGTCCGTGTGCATGGAGTTTGCATGTTCTCCACGTGTTTCGTGGGGGTACTCCGGTTTCCTCCCAAAAACGTGGAAATTAGGCTAATTGGTGTTCCCATATTGCCCGTAGTGTGTGAGTAAATGTGTGTGCCCTGCGATGGATTGGCACCCCATCCAGGGTGTACCCCGCCTCGTGCCCTAATTCTCCTGGGATAGGCTCCAGGCCCCCCACGACCCTCTATTCAGGATAAAGCGATACAGACGAAAAAGAAACATTTAATATTATATTTTTTATGGCCAGATGCACCTAGAAAGCCAAAAGAAACCCTCTTCAACCTGCCTCCAAAAACCAAATAGTGCATAGTATAGATTCTCTATACTGTGTGTACCAAAACTCCTTCTCTCTAGCTATGCAGATGTCTTGGCTCACATTACATTTGGAAGTCTGAGTCATGGATGATGCCCCCCACCCAACATCCGCCAGCAAAGTTCCAGGAACTCCAGAGTTGTACAAAACCTATTTCAGACTCTGCATGAAGCCACTGTAGCTCAGAAACTGACATTTTCCTATTCTGATGATTTACCTTCACCACTTATAATAATGTGCCATAAAACACGAGGTGGATTTCAGACCTGCTGACCTGTTACCACCTCTAGGTTTTTCAGATTAATATGAAGTGAAGGGATTGAGAGAGGAAAAAAAACAAGCAAGAAACAGGTATGTGCAATTGGAGCAGTGATGTTTTTTTTATTAGTGTAGAGAGCATGATAATGATGATCCTGGGCTTACCTCAAAGTGTGGCCAGGAAAAACTTTGTAAGTGTCTTGTCATTGTGGATTCTGGGAAAGTATTCATAGGCCAACCCAAAAGTTAGGTGTATGACAGCGCCCAATCACTTTTGCTCCCTAATCCCGTTATGTAGTTCAGTAAACACCTCAGACCTGGTCCTCAGCACTCTCAACAAACAGACATCCCTGGCTTTTTTTCTCCACGTTTAGTCAAATTATCTTACAATTGACTGATTGAAACATATGGCACTTATTTTTGCACGTGCTTTCTATCTTTGTGTGACAGCTTAGCACTTCTATAATTTCTGACTTTTAATAAATAATCAAGCAACAAAAAATAGACTGGGTTATGTATATAGGCACTGACTAATAAACTAGCTTTACAGTTAAATCTGTGATTCTTTTTTTCTCTTTCATATTTTAGCTGTTGAACCAACCTTGACTGGCAAATATGAGCAGACACTGTTAGTAATGATGTTATGCAACATGAGCAAACATCTCAAGAAGGTTGCCCAAATACTCAGACGTAGTGGCTACATACTTCTACCCTGCAGCAAGCCAAACGAAACATTATTATTACAGTCCTGTTTTACTTTTTCCACAAGCTTCATAAAAATCCATGGTGATAAAAACCAGGTCAGTGTGTGTGTGTGTGTGTGTGTGTGTGTGTGTGTCTGTGTGTTCTTGCTGATTTGCCACTGTTAGCTCGTTTGTACTTGAGTTCTGCTGTTTCCCTGGCAGTCCAGACTGCCTTGAGCGCAGGCCACCCCATGTTCTCATTGTCCAAGTATTTAACTAACCACCATGTTTTAGTGGTTGCCTCACTGAAGGCTCTGAGGGACACCCAGGCCTTCCTGCACCTACAAAGTATTCATTTAGACTACAGGACTTCATTCAAATTGACAGTCCCCAAGGGTCCACTGTCACAGTACATCCTTAGTTAGGCCACTGTAATACATACAAAGAGTTTTGTGAGTGTTTAATAATATCGTGAACATCTGGCTTGATCAGAGGTCTCCGATTCGGAGCAGCAATTTACCAAACAAATGATTATAACTGACACATGGATGAACAAAGCTCATTTTGCTGAGTCAGTACACAATAACATTCCTATGTTCATAAAAGAGAACAACAAAAACAGTCTCCAGTCTTCGGTTTCCAGACATGCAAGATCATGCTGGGTTCGACTATTTCCACAGATAAACTGTTTCCAGCTCAGTGTGCCTTGTTTTGTTATGATTCATTGCACTCCCTCAGAAAAAGAGCCCATTGAGTTTGGTCAGCATGCCACCAACGCATATTAAAATGTTTAGTGATTGGTTGAACAGGTCATTTGGATATTGCAGACGTCTGGTATGACACTAGGCTGCAAATCCACAAACAGTATTATTTGTAATAACACCATTCACAAATATTAATAATAAAAAAAAGAAACCATATTTTTGTGCAGTGCAGTTAATTGTACAATAATCTGGGGACTCTTTACTCAATTCAAGGATCTCACTTTGGTCCCCATCTGACTCGGTCATCCTCGGTGCTCTGTCTTTCCTGAAGTCCCCCCCGATTTTCCAGTTTATATGAGTAATGTTTTAAGGGGTCACTGAAACTCTTCATGACTGACAAATTACAAAGTTGATCCGTTGCCATGCTGTTAAGTTCTGCTGGGCTCAAACTTAGTAGCAGACTCAGCTCGCCAATTTTAAAGTACAGGGCGTAAATTATTCTCTTAAAAAAAACAAACGCTAAAACCAAAACTGACTTTCTTACTGACTATAATGTTAACTCAAGCCCTAGCCAGATCATGCATGATTCATCAGTGCTAATCATTTCAAAGACAAAATTATTTTTATCTATAATCTTCTTCTTACTCCATTCCACCTCTAAATGGGCCCTGACTTATCATGAAATCATTGTAACAGTTGCAAGCAGGATTCTAAAACAAACCCCAAAACCCAGCAGTAAGATACTCGTGGTGTTGAGCACAGCACTTGTCCTGTATTTGTCTTGTTCCCTTCGCTCCTAGATATATGTACAGTACAGGCTCAAATTACCCCAAGGACTCAATCTGCATCTGCTTGCAGTATTAAGATTTTGGCCGCCTTCCCCACCTTCAATGAGTAAATCATCCTAAACAATTTACTGTCCTGCCTGCCCAAATATGCACTTTCATTCGGAAATATCGTATGTCATGCTGCAATAGAACAATATATTTTGTTTTCATATGTATTAGTTGTAGACTAAGTAATTAAACTGAGTTTGATTATGACATGCATTGTTGTGAGCGGCATTGCTTTGACAAGTTGTACAATGTCACAACATTTATTTTCATCCAGAGTTGCTTTATTTTTTGGCTGAGATCTTGTATTGACGATGGGAGAGTCTAAACACTCCATAAAGTCTCTTCAGCACATCCCAAAGATTTTTAATGGGGTTAAGGTCAGGATTCTATGGTGGCTAACTCATGTGTGATGTTGAATCTTCATGCTTCCAAGAATCGTTCTTTCACAGGTTGAGTGCTTGGAATATGCTGTGCCATCATCCCATGCCTAGCAAACTGATGTTTTAGTCTGACTAACTGTACTAACAAGTGGTTTTCTTGTGGTCACATACAGTAGCTGTCTATTCTCAATCCTGTGAATTTCTTGTTGCATTGTGCATGTGGAGCTTTTTTTTTTTTTTTACTGTCAATAATACATTTCTTTTACTGTCGATGTTCACACAAAGTTGTTGTACAGATGCACATAATGTAACTGTCTCTGAGTCCAGAGTTACTATGTAATCAAAATGCCTATGTCTAGTTACATGTGGTCTTATTTCAAGTACTTAGATAGAATTCAATAGAGGGTAGTTAATAGCATCCAGTATCTAATGTCCTTTACACATTCCTCAAATTTATTAAAATAGAACCTTGTGGAACATCAAACATGTATGCACAGAAAAGTCACTATTTATATTTACAAACTGACAATGATCAGTCAAATAAGACCTGAACCAGCAGAGAGCATTAACCCTAATTCCAACAAGAATGTTCAGTTGCTACACTAAAGTCAAGCAACATAAGTATACACAACATTCTACCACTTTAGCCAGGGCTTTTTCTGTGTTATGATAAGGCCTACTGTAGATCGCAGCTTTATGAATGTTATTCTTATACAGGCATGGCTGCTTTTTCCAAAATCTTGAAGATAAATGGAGGGTTTGATTTTCGCCTATACAGTATAGTTGAAAGCTGATGAGGGTCAAGGTTAAATTTTTTAAATAAGGGGCTTAATAACTGCTAGTTTGAAAGATTTACGTAAATAGCCTGTGCTAAGGGAATATTTTATTTTAAGCAGAGGCTTGATTGCTTCTAGTATTGACTGTTTGAAGAAACCTCTAGGTAAGTGGTCTAGACCATAAGTTCATGGTTTTAGTACGCAAATAATTCAGACATTTTTGGTCTGTCGAAGCGGAGCACATCATTCCTTGTTGTGCTCTTCCTAATCTCCATCTTATCCTTAGATTTATAGTCTGAATTTTTGCCCAATCTTTTAAATTTTGCTACTACAAAAAATGATGTACATGTTTCTGTATTTGTTTTATTCCTAGTTACTTTTGCTACAGTATTAAATATGAATCTATAATTATTTTATTTTATATAAGAATGGGGAAATACATTGATCTGGCAGCACTATGAGCTGTTCTATAGCTCAAGACACCCTCCTTCCATGCTGTTTGAAATGCTCCCAGTTACATTGCTGCCATTTATGTTCAAGTGGTCGGTTTTTATGTGTGTGTGTGTGTATGTGTGTATGTGTGTGTATGTGTGTGTATGTGTGTGTATGTGTGTGTATGTGTGTGTGTGTGTGTGTGTGTGTGTGT